>VXAX01000697.1:429281-538712 GCA_013399835.1 Leptocoma aspasia
GGAAAAGAAAAACTGATTTAAAAAAAAAAAAAAAAAAAAAAACCTGAAAAAGGAACCAACATGTTGCCAAACACAAACCTACTGAAAAACCCCAACAAAAAGCCCAACCACCGATAAAACACGCCTTTTGTAAGTCACTCTTTGTTGCAAATCAGTAAAAGTTGATTCCTGTAATGAACTAAAATATTCCAAAAGCTTAAAGCTTCTATCACAATTGACCTTTAAGGCATGTAGCAGCAAAGAAGTTAATACACTTTGCACATGTTGCAGAGCAACAGGTGGTAGAAAAACCCATGCGGGCTCCTTGCATTCCTTACTTTTCAAACTGGTGGCCCCTGGTATTCTGGGATTTACACTACCTCCCCCAGGCTCTGACTGACAAGCTAATCGGTGTGCTGGGAAGCCCTGAGCTATTGATTCCACTGTAACAGAACACCTCCCCGTCAATGAAACTGCAATGAAATGCTTCAACAACGAAGAAAGGGAGGCATTAGGCTGTTGAGCAACTGGAAGAAATTTGCTTGTAGGTAGTGCGGCAGAAATGAAAAGGCTCTCGGGGGCACAAGCTTGAAAAGCCAGGTTATTAAAAAAGCCACAAAGCTGGAGTCTGGCTGAGTGGAGAAAAATAGTTATGGCTCAGTTAGGCGTATCTAAAAGGAGGAGGGAGGGGAACGCAGCTTTCAAAATTGCGTTAATCCCCCATGTACTTAATTTCTTTTCTTTTATGGCATCTTGTAGTATAGCAACAAGTATTCAAGCAGTTAATAATTTTAAACAGTTTAGCTTTCCGTAGGCAATATATCTTTAGCCTTAATTAAAATTTTATTTTAGTAGGGGGAAAATATTAAAATGACATTCTGATCATCCTCTAAGATGGAAAATATATGATAATATGAATATTTTATTAGACAAACTATTATTAAACAGCTGGTGCAAAATCTTAGCCACTGATTAGTTGGGTTTGTTTGAAATGCAGGTCACTATTTCTTAATAATGGCCCAACAGTCTCCCAATGGCAGTAACAACCACTGGCACAAAGGTCTTAATATCCTAAACTGGAATCCTAATACCCCAGAACTGGATTCCATAAGTGCCAGTCTGGTGGATGGTTCCCATTTTGGGGTAAATCTCCTCACCTGGGCACATCTCTAGAGAAGTGGGTCCGGATTAAGAGGTGTTCTGTTTGGTTCAGGAGAGCTGGGGTGGTGAATCAGCTTGGCCGTCTTAATTGGGCTGGGAGTCAGAGGGGAGCTGTCAGAGCAGGACTTTGAGGATGGAATTTGCATCTGCTGTTAATTCAGGAGCCTGTTTGCTGACCTTCAGGCACCGTTCATGTCCTATCTATTTACTCAGTCTTTTCCCAAGTGAGCTGTCAGCTTTTCTTTTGGAAAGTTCTCTCCCCTCTGCGTGGGTCGTGGAGTACAATAAAAAATGTGAAGGCCTTGATTGCACACGAGGCAAAATGGCAACTCAGGCAGCTGGATTAATTTTTCAATGACAATAAAATAGCTGGAATTGTACGTAAGGTAAAATAGGCAAAAGTGGCCTTTTAGGAAATTTCCCATCCCATCAATTATTTCCTGTTGTAGGTTCAAGAATTTTGCCTTGAACATAAAATGGGGATGGCTTTTCTGCACACTGGGGTTTGGTTTTTTTTTTTTTGTTGTTGATGGTCGTTGTAGCACCTCTCTGATTCCATGAATATAACTGTGTATAGGAACTATTGTACTCTATTGGAGTGCTCTGATACAGAGGGGGCAGGAGCCTTTTTTTTTTGCATCTTAACCCATGTTTTAATTGTACATGTCCCAGGCCTGCTCCTGTGCCCACAGGAGCTGTGCTGGTGTGAATACCAAGCATCTGTGATGGGCAGAGCTGGGGAGAAATGCCCAGCTGTCTCCACAGCCAGAGAGAAAGTATTTAAAGAAAATAACCTTAAAAACTTAAAATCACAGAAACACAACTCCTACCAGTACTGAAGCCAATCAGAGCCCTGACTTTGGTTTCAGTTTGGCCAGAATGGAAAAAAAAATAAAATCTTTCTTTTATTAAGTATATTCTATCAGACAAAGAGGAGCACATGCACAAATAATGGATCTTTCCTAAAGCTGACCCATATTTGCCTTAATTCTTTTCTTGCCTTGGATAAAATTCATCTGAGGTTGATGGACATTCACAGAAAACTTGGATTTGTGTCAGCAACATTAATTAATCTGAATCCAGAAATATGCAGCCCAACACAGAGGAGTTCTGTTTTACATTTGTGCAGTCTGGGCCAAACTCTCATGGACTTTACACTCATCAAAATGAAATGCTCCTGCCATGAAATGTATCTGAGAGACACACAGCTCCGTTGAATAGCAGGCCAACAGCTGTAGACCTTGCTAATAAATTCCCTGAATACCATGTTATCAATGTTCACGATGTTCTTCTAACCCCAGATATTTCTCCTACTATTTTTTTTTTTTATTAATTCATTTTGGTCTGATAAATGCTAAAATTTTAGAGACTTGAGTGGTTATCTAGTAGTGTGAAAAAAAAGGCATGGGAGAGCACAGTGTATCCATTTTTAATTTAGGAATTTTGCGAATTTTTACATCATTTTTATTACATAGTGGGAGTGTTACCTAATAGGAGAAACAATTCTGAACTCTTATTGCACCAGTTAGACCCTAGTGTTTTACAAGTCACTTCCCATTTAAAAATTTTGGTCATGATTTCCTTTTAAGGGCCTATAAATCAGTTTTTTGCCTGTTGTTCCAGAAATTGAAACATTAAAAGCTTTATATATTTTTCCAATCTATGAAATATGTGCTGGTGTAGACTTTAGAACTGGACAACACACATGTCTCAGGTCTACCTCATACTGGTTTCTGATATGGAATCTATTTTCTTTCTGCCTTTTTGCTTTATTACGAACATATTTTACAGATTTTCATGATGAGGATGGGTAGATGCTGGAGGCTTGGAGTCAGGGAGTATTTTTCTACAAGTCACACAGAGAAATACAGAAGAAAACAGTTTCTCAGGATGATTTAAGTCAGGAAGTTTAAAAATAACCAAAAGTGCTGAAACACACTGAAGAAGATAATCAGATCTGTTCATTCCAGGTGATTGTTAATAACTGTAATTATTGACTACTATTAGTGAAAATATAAAAGAAACTAATAGTTGGTTAAAAAACCAGAGGGTAAAACCTCAGATATTTAATGCAAATGGGGTTGGTTCCTCTTCAATCAATGGGCTTTTAAGCTTCCTCCAGGCCTGAGATTTGCAGAGAAGTCAGCACTGGCATGGCTTAGAGCAGCTGTTAATGCAACACATGCCTGTCATTTGCTGTTGACAGGCATTAATAAAAACCTAATCTGAGGAAATTATGAAAAACCTACATATTATGCAATCTGGTTTACGTTTTGGCATGTGGCAAATATTGGTCTGATACAAAGGAAATCAACATGTATAAACTTTAGTGCCATTGTTTCCACTCTGAGGGCAATTGCCTTTAAATTTTTTTAAAATTATTATTATTTTTTAGAAAGCGTTTAGTTGTCCAATACTCAGACAGGTTTGCTTTGTGCTACCATGGGTGTTGGTTTAATTCTTTCTTTTACAGAAGCAAGAATTTTGAACAGCATTTACTGACTAGGTCAGCAACAGGGAAATTCAACTCTGATACATCGTTTCTGTCCTGACTGTGCTCCTCTTTCTCCCAACTGCTGGCTTCTCTGGCATGCTTTGAGCTGTCCCATTCCCTTAGAACTGAAATCTTTTAAGAAACCTCTCCCTTTCTCTTTTTTCCCCTCCCAACTATTCTCATTGGGGAAGGGAGTATTTACAAGAGCACGAACAAAACGCACCACCACTGCCATAGATTAAGCTATGGCCCTCTCCTTTTTTTCTGTGAGATTCTTCTTTGGTGATAATATGATGATAAAATACATTTACTCCTTCTCCTGAATTTATCTGGAACTGCAGGGTTTTCCCTGTGTCCCTACAGGCATGCTAAACCTTATTTACCAGTTCCCTCCTATACAACAGAAAATATGTGTTATCTTAAGACACCATAAAGTTCAGTTATACTTTTAATTTTGGGTGTGATAAATTCTTTCTTGCTTGCTTGTTTCTCTTTTTCTTTCTTTTCTCTGTCTCTTAGTATTTTTTTGGGGGGTGTGTGTTTTTAAACTCTTTGATAAAGTTTTGGAAAATTTTTTGCAATTCTGATACATTTTTGTCATTGCCTGGAGCATGGTACTATTTAAACTCTTTAATATATCTAAAATATGAATGCATAAGGGAACTTTAAAAAAAGACCCAAAGGAAAAAAAATTTAAAAAAAAGGACACAAAGCACAATCAATAATATGAGGGTGAAAAAAGGGGTAAAAAAATTCCATAGATAGTCAGGCTGGAATGTGAGTGCTAAGTCTTTGGACAAATTCAACACAGATTTGGCCTCCAGCTCTGAGCTGGCAATTCAGTAGAAGACCAGACCTCTACCCTGTGCTAAAGAGGTACAGAATAATGCCTCTTTGAATTAGTTTCAAAACGTTGCTGTGATGCAGACGAATTGCTCCTCAATGCTGGAGTGCAGTGCACCAACATAATAGCATATTGTTAAGTCACACTGCCATTAAAGGATATAGTTATTAATCAAATTAAGTCAAAACACAAAGCAAGTACAAATTAGTATCAGATGACATGTCTCACTGTGAGCAAAGGAGAAGGAATGGAGGGGACCTGCCATTTTAAAAGAAAACAATCTTTCATAAAACTAAAACAGAAGGTGAGGGAATATCCCACTATGCAGTAACTGGCAGCTGGTATGTGCTGTCTGGACAGTATTTGTCTTTAAATTCACATGACAGTCCTAAAATTCTGCAATGTAATCGGTGTCTTTCAGAAGCTTTGGCTAAAATAGTTTGTTCCTGGATATGTGGAAAGTGTTTGCTGGATCTGTAAAGTGTTCCTGGATGTGTGTAAAGTGCAAAACCAGGACACCAAGAAAGATAAAAGTACTTGAAATTTAAGGCATTTAATATTTTATTATTTTGTCCCATCCTGCTACAAATTTTGTCAGTGTAATTTTTTAGCTTCAGAAGAAATGTTAATTCTCACTGAAAGGTGATTTGAGGCTGGGGGGATTTAGTTTACTATTTCCATAAATGTTGTAGGAATGTGTCATTTGTGGGTTGTGAAACTGATCCAAATATAGTGATTTGTGCATGATCTAGATAGCCTTTCCTAAAAAGAAACAATGCACTAGTTTTGTGCAACTCTGATAACTAATCACACATGAACACGTGGATTTCCCCATCCTTGCATGGACATGTGTGGGGGTGTTCCCAAGCACCAGAGTACGTTTCTGCACTACAAATTTTTCCAAGCACAGTTAGAACTGGTGAGTAGCTTATTGAAAACAGTGATACTTAGGGTGCCTAAAGGTAAGGTAACAACATTCAGGAGTGTATAGGGTTAGGATTCTGCATTATGATGTTCACCCTTGCAGTAAATTTAGTTTCTTTATGGATCATCAGAAACAAATATAAAACATAAGCACTGGAGGAAAAGAGGCCTTTTCCTGCTCTGTTTAGAAGTTGTTGTGTCTGCTGGGGCATTATTTGCTCACATTATCACATATTATCACAGCATAAGCTAACTTCAGAATTATTCTAAATTTCGCTAACACATAGGTTTGCATTTTTGCTATCTGTTGGTTCATTTTGGCACAGGACTGGTGGGTGGCTTTGTGAGTTACCTGTCAGCCCTGAAGTGTGTTTACTTCATTAATGATTCCTGAGTGTGAAAGTTTGTTTCCCTTCTGCTCCTGCTTCCTGAGTCTATGGTTTCCTCATCATCGTGACATTGCCAAGCGTGGTGCTAACGTACTTGTGCACAAGAGAATGTCATCACAGGGGATTACAACCTTAAACAAAAGTCACAGCAGTGAGGCACTCCATCTCAGGTGAATTGCTTAAACAGTGAGTGTTTGTATTAGCTCAAATGTTAATATAGGCTGCTCTCTGCCATTATGTATTTGCTATGGGTGACAACACCTGGAGAATGTATCTTTCAGGACTGGGTGAAGAATAAACACGGGTCTGACTCAGTTCCATGCTAATAAATGCACTGAGATGCCAGAGAGTTTGTAATTAGTCTACTCACAAGGTAGATCCTGATAGATGAAAGGGGTCTGCAAATAGGGACACAGCAGAAACTTCTGGAGGGATATTTGTACATGGTGATAACTATTCCACCGAGTTGAGTAGACTTTGTTGAATCACTAATGAATAACAAACCATCTCCTTCATGGCTTTTTGGTGATAACAAGTTAAAAGGGTGTATGTGTCACGATGAATGGAAACAAAAAAAAGAGGACAGTGTTTCAGGGAGATTTGAAATCTTGGAAAGACACAATCCTAATAGGCTAAGATCTAGTAATCTTTGACCACACTGCTTTATGTCCTACAAAGGTCAGGACATCATTTACTTATGCTATGACTAAAATACAGTGCAATGAGCAGGACTGGAAAGATGTTTCAAGGGTATTATGTTGATAGCAAAGACTTGGAAATCTGAAGGCTCCTGTCAGATAGATGCAGATTTCAGCTCATGGAGAGGCTGCTGTGCTGGTGGCACTTTAAAACAGACTGAAACCCAACATGTGTACTTCAATCTTTGCTCAATAGGAATGGGCTTAAAAAAAAAAAAACCTTAAATTATTTTGCTTGTTTGAGGCTTGTATGGGAGAGAAATCCAGCAATTATTATAGGGTGTTAAAAACAAATCAGCCTTCATGTAATAGGGCACAACTCCCCTGAAGCAAGTAGAGCTGCACCTGTTTCAATCAGGGCTTCATCTGGTCTGTTGAAGGTGAGTTTGAGGCCCACCAACACCTTTCAGATGGATCTACCATAAGTCAACAACAGATGATAACAGCCTTCAACCCCACCAGCAAACAATCCTCATTCCAGAAGTGTTCAGAGAGCCACATGGGAATACTGGGAAATAAACCTGTTTTGAGAAAGAATGGGCTTCCCACAAGTAGCTGTGATTAGTTCTGAGTGTTCACACTGTCAGTGAGCAGTGTAATGCAGCCATCTTTTTCCATTGTATCTATAGAGATATGGGGGAGATACCAGAAGATTATACAAATTAAGGAGAATGAATGTATGGTCACACATTAAGGCGATAATAGATTCAAAGAGCTGTTCCTGACTGTGTCTAGATAAAGCAATTCTGATGATGAACCTTAGTTAAAAACAGTTATCAAGATACAATCAGCTTTACACATTAAATATTCCAACCCCAAAAAGGAAACAAAACAGAATCAAAGCTTCTAATCAGTTTATGATCCAGAGATTTTGCCAACCAAACTTATTGGAAGAAGTAATGTAAACAGAAAGATGCAAGCAAAGTCAGTTAAGTGGAATTTAAGCTGTCAAGCTACACTGTAGAACTCCATTACCATATCTCCTCGCTTTTTTTAATAGTATTCTCTGAAAAGCACTAGATGTAATAAAGTCAATTTAAAATTTGTTCTACCAATCTTTTGCATCTGTAATTTTCCCATTAAATGTAAATGCCCATGAGGCATGCTATTTGCATTACATTGCATTTACAGTCTTTAAAACAAACTATAAATCCCCTCCTTGTTTCATGTGATTGATGCTGTGTGTATAAATACCACCATAAACCTCAAAGGGGGCTAACAGTGACAGTAAATTAAAGTTTTCAAGTCTGGCAGCATCTCAGCACTTCAGCCCTTGATCTTCAGCAGCGTTGTTAACCCCCACCTCGTTGCCCTCCTGAACTCACCTTTCCTTCCCCCTCTCTTTTCTTCCCACCCCTTTTTCCCTATGCTGTCCTTACCCTGATTTCCTTGGGAAACACCTTTCCATCCATGCAGGCTGAACAGAATTAGGAATATGCTGTTAATTAAAAAGGGGCTGCAGCTGTTTGCCAGATAGGGCCAGGTCTGAACTTTGCTGTCTTGGTGTATCTGAGTTTGAGACTCTCAGGCCATCTTGGCTTTATAAACACTAGTCAGCCACAGCTCTCCTGATTGTCCAGCACCATTCCAATAATTAACTGGCTTTCAGGGTATTTATTATTTCTCTGATTTTTGGGGGGGGTGGGTGGTGCTTTTTTCCCCCCTTCCCTTTCTCATTTCTGCTTGCCTTTCTCTGATGTGCTCTCAGGCAGAAGAAACAGAGAACTGAGAGCAATCTTCACCAAGATGGAGGAATGCATCATGGCACTATTCAGTTTTCTGCTCATATAGGTAACCCCACTATTCCTTATCAATTTTGCAATAAAATTGACCTTGATTTGATCCTATTGAACCTTATCCTTGAGAGGTATCAGCTTCTCTGATGGTATCTGCCACTGTTAAGTAGGAGAGAAAATTTATGCCAAAATTATCCAAAAGACTTCATGTGGGCCAACTTTATCAGATGTAAAATGTACTGCAGACTAATGCTTGCCTACCACCTCTATGGGTCTAGCTCTCTTTTTTTCATATCAGACCAAGAACTAACACCTCAGCACTCCATAATATAGTGAGGGAATAAAACCCAAAAAGATTGCTTTTTTCTTAGAAAGAAAAAATATTTATGAGAGAATACTGATGCTACCATAGAACCTGTGCTCAAATCTCCAGGGCAGAGGGAATTCTTTCCCAACCAGTGAAATATTTGTTAGTAAGATTTTTAAAGATTATGGTCGAAGTGGAATGGGGAGGGGGAAATAAAAAACCAGGTAAAATCTGAATGGCAATGAGGCTAGTTAATTATTTTAGGCTACTAATCCCCAAGAAATCCTCTGAGCATCCAGGAGCAGGTAGAGTGTTGCAGGTGGGTACTTTGTGGGATTTGCATAAATCTCAGGGGAAGGGAAGGTAGCTCTCCTATCACTTTTTTTCTCCTACACTTCCTACTCAAGTGGCTCTTCTACCTAGGAGTGAGATTTCTCTCCTATCTATGGCTTTGTGAGGTGCTCTCTTTTGCAAGCCTCTCTATGCTATAACCTTTAGAAGTCAGTGATATCCAAAGCCCTAACAGGCTTTATGAAATGGAGAGAATTACAACCAAAACACTTTTCCTGCAGTGTTTCTGAAGACCACCAGGATTTGGTAAAAATTAGGAATGTGCATGATCACTCGTATCAGTAAAATGGCTGGGATATATATGGATATAAAGGGAATAGAAATTAACTGGAAGCTGTGTTGACAAATTTGAGACCTGAAACAAAAGAAGAGATGCATTTGGACTGAATTCCCATTAAAACAAATTTAACAACTAGAGGGGGTATATGTCATTGGTACTTTTCCTAAGGAAAAGTATGATGTGCGTGCCATGAAAATGGATAATGGTATTCAACAGTCTGCATCAAACTATGACACAACAGGTGAAAGCTGATGGCTCTTCAACTTCCTATAAACTGGTTCCCCTTGGGTTTTATCTTGGAATTCAATTATCCACAAGCCTGACAGCACCCAAAGGAAACCACAGTATTTCTTGCTGATATTAACATTTCACTAGGCTTTGGCAAGTCTGGATTTATAATAAGCCACCAAGCCAAGCCTGGCTGCCACAGCTTGGTCTGGAGAGCCATATCTTCTCAATATTGTCTTGGGACTGTTTTCTTTGGGCAGATAATTATCAGTTTGGGGTTTCCCATGTTTTTGCTGTGAAGGAATTCCCTTTAGCAGTATCATGAGTGCAAAGGACCCTGCACAAGTCTGGGTATGTGTGTAACACCCTGGCAGAGGAGCTGGCCAGTAGCCTGAACACAGAGAGGTGTCAGTCTGTGGATCATTTTGTATATACTCCTTAAAATAAACGCTGATATAGAAAGGTTTTTTGCTAGAGTCTCATTCTAAAAGTGTTAGAGTACTGGCCAGATATTAAAAATTGTTAAAAATACCACTGTTTCCATACCATCCCCCTTTTAACCCTTTATGAGGGATCCCTGTGTCCCCTTTGCCTGTTTTGCCCTTTACTGTTCCTTCAAGTTACTTGGACATTCTGTTCTTTCAAAGTTGTTACAGAAATTTGATTGCAGTCAGCTGTGTGATGCCTTCAGCAGTGGTCTGGGGACATGGTCCCAAATCTTATGAAGAAGTCACTGAATGGGCCTTTCAAACATCCCTTGATATCCTTATTAGAGGGAGTTCACTCAAAGGCAGAAGCTCAGTGTGTGTCTTGCAGGTCACAGAAACAACTCAGGACATTCCTTCACCCAGGAATGGATCTCTTGAGAGCTCAGTTTACTGCAATCAGATTCAGATTTACAAAGCAAAATGAATAAAGCCCAATTTTGATACTACTAATATATAAACACTCACGCATCTATATATTTTAAATACACTTAAATTTCATTAGCAATGATTGTTTAGAGAAACATCATTACATTCCTGGGCTTGGGAGCCTTCTCCAGGGTTGTGAACAATCAAAGATTTATTTGAGCTTTCTGCACACTGGGAAATGAAGACACAGAATCTCATTATCATGTCTATTAAAAGGCAGAATCTGGGGTACATCTAAGAAAAGATGTATTACTTTTTAAACTGCACTGCAAACTGTGAAGTACTACAGGGACTTGAACTATTTAAAAATACTCTGGGCTTATGAGTAAGAAAAAATAGGGTCTCTTTCCCAAACAGTATAAAAATATCACACCATTAAATTCTGCTGTTATTACAGTCTTGGAAATATGATTGTATCTACTTTTGCTTGAAGCTGGTTGATCCCTGAGCTTGATGTTGGGGTCGAGGGACCACAGAGGGCTACCAGAGTGAGTTACTTAGGGGACAGTGCAGTGGGGGGTATGAACAATGACCAGTTAAATTCTAGTTAACCCCAATTATAAACCTTCACCTTTGTTAATTAGATTAATTCATCAGCAGGCACTGTGCTTACAGTGTCTTGGAGGTGTGTGATCCAACATTTTCACCATTTAGTAAAAGTTAAAATCTTTCATGTCACCAGTCTGTTGCACACAAATGGCCATGCAATATATTACTGTAAAGGTAAAACTGGGTTAAGTTTACCTATAAATTAGAAGGTAAAATTTATTCTAAGGATCCTTCTTAGAAGTGAAAAATTTGCCTTGCAAGCACTTTCTGTAGTTATTAAAGATCTCCAAGCTATGAATCTGAGAGCTTAATTAAAAGTAACAGAGACATGTCCAAGGAAGGAAAGGAAAGGGCTGAACAGCAGTACAGGCAATTCTCTTAGATTTTCAACGTCTCAGCCTTTCCTTGATCAGTGTCCAAAATTTTGCATGCATTGATGCAGTGTCTTAACACACTGACCTCTGGAGACCTGAGTCCAGCCAGGGCCCCTCCTGAGGCCCCAGGTGATGGTAAATGGGTGGCCCTCCAGAGCTGAAAGGTTGGCTATATCTCTTGGTGTCCCGGTGGTCAAACTTCCATGTGGACTTCCCATCAGAGAAGCAAAGTTTATTTTACTGCAGGTGTGGAAAGCAAAGGGCAGCCTTGAACAGCACCTGTTCGGTCTGTGTTGGCTTGATAAATCTTTTTCACAAATGTGAGAATGACTGGCCATTTTTCACGCTAGCAAACACCACACAATTAGTTTGCATAAACAGAGACGAGTTTTGCTCTCAGTCCCACATGTGCAATAAATTTACCCTGATCCTAGTAAATACAATGGGGGTAATTTCTAATTTATATTTGTGAGAGGCCTGCATTTTGTCCATGCAATACTTCTAACAGAATGACTCGACATCATTTGCAGCTCTTCATAAACTCTGTAATACCCCCTACAAGGCAGAGATGTGTAGAATATATGCAGAATGCTGCATATACAAAATAGATATTTCCAATATGCAGTGTGTAAACTGAGGCAGGAGAGCTCCTGACAATATCATTGTTTAACTTCCCATTTGAGTGAAAAATCTATACTGATAATATTCAAAGGAACCCTCAAGAAAACTGTTTACCAAAACAAGAATATTTTTTAATGTTGAGAAATATTTAAGAAGTGGCTACAAAACAGTAAAAAATAACACTGTGAATCATAAAAGACACTTCCCTGTGTCTGCAAAGCTGGGGCTTCTCTTAACCCTGGTTCTTTTGTAATTGTGTGTGTGAATGTTGGATGGAGTTTTGCATTTTGGGGGAAGATCTTTTCTTGGCTCACCACCTGGGTAAAAGAATGCAGAAATCGCCGAGATTTGCTCAAGAAGCCACGTTCTGTCTTTGAAAGAGGGTTTGAAATGTAAAATATTTTGGTATACGCCTATGAAAATGTGTATTTTCTTAAGAGATTGCTGCAGCACATTTCTGGCACTTTAGTTCTATACATTTCAACAGCTACTTGGTTTGGGATGTCTGGACTAAATTGAATTAAAGGAAAGAATATCATCCTCACTTCACCTGAGAGGCAGGGAGCAGCTGAAGTGGAGTAAATGTAGGAAGAACATTTAAAAATTGTTACTCAAGGTAAACAGGAAATGGGTTTAATCTTAATTAAGAAGTGTGTGTTTGTAGCTGTTGCAATTGCTCTGTATCAAATATCCAGAACACTGCCCCCTTTTTCATACGCTAAGTAGTGGTATTGTTCTGCTACCCTCTCCTTGAAAACCAAAAGATCTTATGAGGCAAGCAAACAGAAATTCCAGATTATGGAAATTAATTAAAGCACACAATGCTGCCTTTCTCAACATTCAGGCTCAACTAATTAGGGATTAGATTATTCAAGAGCAGCAGATCAATTAGGATTGCTTTCTGTAAAAAAAAAAAAAACCTCAGTGAAATATAGTTACCTGTTGAAAAGTGAAAGAAATTGTGCCCAAGCACAATGCAGGGATCAAGGCACAATACTGCACGTTGACAAAATAAATTATGAAAACAATAATCATGTTTATCCAATCTCTTTGTGCAAAACTGTTATTTTGATTCTAGTGCCAGCTGTCTGAAACTTTAATTTAAGTGCTTGCTTGAGGCAAGACATTTGGGATACTAGTTTAGAATGTTTTATAGCCTAAGCAATATGTTTTACTAACATCAAATCCTATGATGATGATTTTAATGGTAACTATAATATGTTCAAGGGGGTTCCAGAGTGATCTTTGATTTTACCAGAATGCTTGCATGCCTAATGAACCCCGATATTTTTTGGCTTCATTAGCTGCCAGCTCCCCAGGAGACTTCTCTGCAGGAGGTGAGTACTTTGTATTTTAAAGGGAGACATACCAAGTAACACACTGCACTTTACATTAGTGTCAAATGAATGTGTGTGTAATCTGGGGAAATGCTTAAATGAAAGAATTCTCCCCACACTTCAGTAATACAAAAAATAAAAAAAGACTGATAAAAACAAATACTCTGTAATACTCTAAGCTATCCATTTGAGTGCTTGGTGCCTGTTTATATGCTTAGGAAGAATACATTATCCCTTGACTTGTGGTCTGAGACCCTCCTCTGAAAATCTGGGCTTTTTTCTGCTTGTTCCAGGGGCAGCAGGATTGCACTGCGAGGGAGAATCCTGCTGAACTCGATGGATAACCAGGATTCAATTATTTGTGCTGGAAGTGGTCTCTGGCAGACATCACTGCTCTTGGAACTCTGGCTCTGCTGTTGCCCCCACACATCCCACAGCCCTTGTGCCTCAGTTTCCAGCAACACAAAAGGGCTGAGGGCACTCGCAGGGGCCTGGGACCCCTGTAGCCGCTGGGCTCGTTGCCAGCCCTGAGCGCTTACCAAAAGGTTTGGTGCAAATAAAGGTTTGGATGTGCTGCCCAGAGAAGCTGTGGCTGCCCCAGCCCTGGAAGTGTCCAAGGCCAGGTTGGACGAGGCAACCTGGGCTACTGGAAGGTGTCCCTGCTCATGGCAGGGGCTGGATTGAGGTGATCTGTAAGGTCCCTTCCAACCCAAAGCGTTCCGTGAGTCCATGATTTTATAATTCTTCATATATTCGGAGAGTTTTCTGAACCCACTGAAGTGGATGATGGAAATATTCTCAGTGGGTTTGTCTGCTCTCCACTAAAAAGCAACACATTGGGTAAAAAACATTGATGTATAATTTTTAACTAAAGGGATTCCAGTCTAAAGGGATTTCCAAATCGAAATATTTCTTCAGGCAAAAGTAGAGGTTCTGTGCTTTCTTTATTTTTCTCTCTTTTTTTTTTCTTCTAAGTTTACTTGTTTTGAATGAAATATATCCTTTTCAATGAGTTTTTTTGGCACTTTAACACATAGCCTAACCCAGAAGTTACTGGCTTATAGAAATAACAGCTTTGAAAGGGATTTTTTCAAGGAAGGAGAAGGATTTAATTTGCTACATGTTAACACTGACTCATTCATGTTTTATCAGAGCAAAACAACTGTTTGCACTAATGTATATATTATATATGATTATACTACATAGTATAATCTACTACATAATTTCACGGATTTGAATATAAACCTATTTAATTGAGGATAATCAGTCCTGTCCTTTTTTTTTTTTTTTAATGAATATCCAGTTTGAAAAACTGCACTCTTAAATCATTTAAAATGCATAGCAATTCTGGGTAAGTCTTAATAAAAGGAAAGTTTGGGCCTAGATCTCCTGGGTCTAATGCATTACTTGCACGTGTAGCCTTCATGAAGCCATTAAGTTTTAAACTAATACTACATTCCACAACCTACAGCCTCTGGGCCATTTGCAACACTCTGGGATGATTTTTCTGGCCTGTGACTTCCTCTTCCTCTGTTTTTCCTGATGGGTCCTCACAGATCAGCTCAGAGCTATGTGCATTGTTTGACAGAATTAGCAATCAGATCTCTGTTCCCAGCCAGCAGCCTTTTCTCTGTTTAACTGTTCCATTTTCTGACTAGATTTCTAGCAGTTTCTTTCTAGTATTACTTTTGAAACAAATTTTTTGTTCTAAAAAATATTTGTTTTCCTCATCTTTTACATGTACAATATTTGGTGGATTATTTACTCGTTGCATATTTCTTTTATTGGTGGATATTCTCTACGAGAAATATTATAACACAGGCTATACAATGCAGGTTATGTGGCTGCAACAGAATAATCCTAATTTGGAGTTAGTTCATGTAATTTCTGTTTTTTAAAATTGATTTATTTTCCCCTTTCTGATTTTGAGCAATGGACCTGAAACATGATCACACAGTTGGATGATTTCATTTGGAGAAAGTTAGGAAAGTGGTTTTGTACTGTTTTATTTATTTATTTTTACTGCTGGTGACAAAAATATGGAACTGAATGAGAGGTTATTTCATTCAGCCAATTTGTTTTCTCTGATGGAAACTGAATGGTTCTAAGTCATCCTGGACTCCACTAGGTTTGACATCCATTGGACAACATGGGTCATTTTTATTCCATTAGCGTTTGTTTCCATTGCAAAGAATCCTTTTCCTGCTCAAATTTATGTCAGAGATAATAATCTATGTCTTGTCACTTTTCACTATTAAGGGGCTGAACCAGTTCTGATATTAGTAAACATTTGATGTTCTTGTGGTTACAACAAAGAAAGACTTTATTCTATTTCCATCTAAGATTAGCAGATGCCATGTGGTTTCGAATATTTACTTTAAATGGGTTGACATGGCTTTTACAGCTGTAACTCACAACTCATGATCTGTGATAAGGAGAAAATCTGTGAGGTCACCAGAAAATCACCACAGTCTGGATTTTTTCCCCATCTAAGGCGAGGATGCTACATACCAAGAAAAGACAATGGAGATGTGTTCACAGGGGATGTGGTTTAGTCATGGGCTTGGTAGTGTCTGAATAATGGTTTAATTCAGTGATCTTAAAGGTCTGGTCCAATCTAAATGATTCTATGATTCTCTATATTTTGGGACAGAGCAAAGAAATTTGATGGAGCATAGAGAAGCTGTGCATGACGAGACCTGGCAAAATGAGACAAAAAGCTCTGGTTGGACGTGATGCACTGGAGCTTGGACCCAAATGTACCAGCTCAGACCAGAAGCATCTCTAGCTCTTTTGTGCAAGGATTAAATTTTCTCTCCCTCTAGAAAAAATAAGCAAAGAAGTCCCATCACAATGGAAATCAGGGTATGTGGAGAAAAGAATCTGGAAAGTTCCAGACTCAATGCTGCATGTCAGCAGCATTGTTTGGACAGTCATTTTTCACCTTAAAATTATGACTTCCATTGAAAGCATCAAAGACACAAAAAACCCTGGAACACCATATTCATTAGTTAGAAAAACTGCATTTGTGAACCTCTTGGTGAACACAAAAGGAAGTGCTGTAATTTTAGAAGATACCTCTTATTGAAATTACATACTAAATCTGTGGGAGTAAATGACACAGCAAGAACTAATTGAGATTCTGCAACATACAGCAAGAAGAGAAATTCCATTGCATTTTTATCCAATATTCTCTATGTGCTGAGCAGGACTTTGAACACTGAATGCTGGTTGGGGATGCCTTGCAGCACAGACATTATTAATAATAATCCACGTACAGTATTTCCTATTGCTTCTCAATTACTGGATTTAGTGAGCATCCAGCAAACAGGAAAAGAGGAGCAACAACTTTACCGGAAGTAAGGTGCAGCTGTACCTGGAAATCTGAGCAGTCCAGTGCTGATATGAGTTGCAAGACCACCCATGAGCACTTGAGTACATGTCCATCAGTATAGCACGGGTTCCTCATTACCCAATAACATTTTTTCTTTTTGTTCCACTCCTGTAGATTCACTAACTTTGCTTTTACAGTTTGCTTCACTGAACAGTGACAACAACACAACAAATGTGTTGATTGGTGCAAAAAACATATATCTTAATATTTTATTCTTTTGCCTATGTGTTTCTGCTGAAAATCCATAACAGATCATAAAGAACACTTTTAAAATAAAAACACATCTTAAAGGCACCCTGTGAGTGCAATTAGAAACATTTCCCATCATACAGCAAAGATAATGTATCCTAAATGCTCTTAATTTCATACATCTGTTATGCTCTGTCATGAAATTTTTTTCCCCTCCCAAGACAATTTTTGAAGATTTCTGCCAATTTAATTCAATTTAAAGCTTTTAATGTCAGCTCAGCAGGTCATGCCACTTTCTCCACATTTGTATTAGGCTTAGGGAAGTCAGAAATATGATGAACACTTTTCATCAGTACCCTATATTCATGACAAATAGCCATTGCATTTCCCCCCACTATTTGTTGAATAAATTTTGCAATTGTTGTTAATTTTCTGTCTCTTTAATATACATTAAAGACACACAACACACGTGCATGTGCACACATATGCAGTATTACTTTATCTGGTATTTTCTTAGGCTACATGTCCTTTGTATCGTTTTCAACACTGCAAAGTGTCTTCCTAATTCCTCTTCTTCCAAAATAGTTCTGCAACTATTTTTTTGAATGATTATCGAACAATAACTGTACATTAGTTTTTGGCATTGTCTTGTAACTATGCTCAAAGGATCTGACTTGATGTTATTATCCCTTTTTTAAGAGTTATCAATTCTGCTTGCTGAACAATTTTCAAGTTCTGAAGCAAGTTAGATGGCCTAGAGTTATACGTGTCAGAAATCCATAATAACCTGGATATTACTATATTTTGTTCTGCTTCTATTACAGTGCTACTGTGAAATTTGAACTCATTCATTGTATCTGTATCTGAGTAGTTGCACTGTCACTGAATACCAGGAAAACACCCAAAATGTTTCTTTTTTTACCTTTGTGTGGGAAGAGTGGAAGGATGGAGGGGGCATGCACATATGAGAAAAAATGCACTATTTGTAAATATGTGTATATGTTGCTATCACTCTGTCTTTAATTTGAGAGAAGTTATGTGAAGCTCAAGATTTCACTTGAAAAGGAAATTACCTGTCCTGTGGGGTGATATATTTAAAGAGACACTGCACTCTGATAGACCAGCTCCTGACCGTGCACAAACTTAAAGTCCTTGGATATTTCAGGCCTGGGAGAAAATGTTTATTCCAAGGAGGTGGTGATTCAGGATTCCCTGCTGCTGAGAAGCCAGGTTTCCTCAGAGTGGTCACCAGTGCCTACTGAGACAAGGGAACTCCAGGACTGCTCCACTGGAAGCTCTTTGTAGCCTTTGCTGACTGAAATTGCACAAACACGAGGAGCTTTCCTTTGCTAAGCCCCTGGCCTGGGGTCACCACCTGGGCACAGTGACCCTTCCCCATTATCCTCACTCACACCACCAGAGCCAAGCTGGTGTTATTCACAGTAACATCTTCTCCAATATCACATTTCCCTCTTGACCATGTGGATAAATGTTCAGAGTCTAAATTATCAGTGATTCCTGTGGCCATACTGTAGCACACTGCCTCAGCTTTGCTTGGAGCTTGCATTCCAAAGAGCTTCCCAAAATAAGTCTCAAAGTTTCCTGCCAAGGCCAAGACTCAGCTTGTCTTCCATGAGACCAGCTTTTTTGGAGGTAGGACCATCATACACTCCTGAAAAAAGGCTTATCCTCAAGACCAGGTTCACAGACCTCACCTATCAGCCTCTCAGCTGTGTTTTTGTTTACTTGATTCTCAGAATGAATTTCCAGTTGCAGTTCTGAGGTGCTGTACCAGCGGAGAACTGAGTTAACACAGGAATGGATTTATGGAGTCACAGTCAGCATCTCAACATTTGCCTTCATCCCCAGGTGGGATGTGGAGTCCTTGTTTCCTCAATGGCAGTTTGAAAAGTTGTGGAGATATTTTCTTTAGGCATTGACATTTGAAACAAAATATTTTTACTTTGTTGAAACAGAATTTTAAAGTTTGACTGCTCTGAGATGGTCCCAATCATTTCATTTTGTGACAATAAAATCCTGCACTGCAGTTTTCCTAGTGGTAAACAATCACCAGAATCTGTAAGGGTGTGACAAAACCTGTGAAGGGTTTGAGGCTACATTTCTCCAAAAGGACCAAGAAAAATGGCAAAAATAAATCTGCAGTGTCCGTGAGTTGTGTGACATGCCTCAGTTTATACAGCACTAGTGCTCCAGCTAAATTCAAATGGCTAAATATCCTGATTGGAACAAGCCAGTTTTCAATGAGATACATTCAGGTTTATGTCTAAAAAATCTTCTGTGCCCCCCCTCCCCATCAGCATAGGTTTTCACCCACATGTTTTGATTTTATTGAGATAAGAAAGTGATTTTCCAGAAGGGAATTCCAACACAGGTTTTGCTATAAATTGTTTCACTGTCATCCTTCGTGGTATAAAGAAACAGAAACACATCAAGGTCTGCTAGCAAAACAGTGAATCCATTTTCCCAAGGGAATTAGTGGCCAGGGAAATAAAATCAAGGGGAGATTTTACATTCTCAAATACTGGGAAAAAATGTCTCGGAAACAGTTAATTCCATTACAAGAGCCTGGCCTTGCAGTCTGGGGAGATGGTTCTGTGCCTCATGACTGCACACCAGCTCTAACACTGCTACAATTGATCAGGAAAACAGATTTAAAACATCAGTCTAAGGCTTTTCTAATTGTCTTAAAATAATCATTTCACCGCTTGAAATGAATACAGCCACAAAGCAAACCTTCCAGGCTGCTCACCACACACTAACAGACACAGACTAATGACCCTGGAGAGCAGGCCAGCCCTTCTCATGCAGCATCCTCTGCTCTCAAAGACTAAAGTGACGTGTCCTCTGCTCTCCACGTGTTCGGCAGACCGGGAACGGAGCCACATCACTTCCAACACAATCCCGAAAATGACACCTGTTCAGCACAGACACCACCCAGGGACCTCCAGAGCCAGTCCCTCGCAGCTATGCAATCAAAGATCAGTTTTCAATGAAATATTACTTACTTGAATCAATGCTGTCTTGATTCTTCGTGAAGGGTGCAGCAGGCATAAAATGTGATATTGATTTCTGAGATGTAGCCTGGTCCTCTCTTCATGGCCATTTCAAAAAATGCAAAGTATTTCTTTTCTTTCACATCACAGATCATGTCATCTTTACAAACTGGAGATCAAGGCCCTTTTATGTTGTCTCATATTTATCTCCTGCCCTTTTTTTCCTGCCCTCCTCTCTTCATCTTGCAGTTTTTCTTTCTCCTCCTTGAGTTTTTATTGCCTCTTCGGCTCTCCTCTTAGCTCCTGTTCTAATTTCTGCCTTTTTCCCTGCTCTCCTGAGTGCTTTTAGATTCTGATCTAATTTCTCATGTCTTCTCCCAGTGCTGCTCTCTCTCCTTTCTATCTTTCTGACCCTCACCTGTTCTCCTTTCTGCATCTCTGACTCCAACTCCGCTGCTCCCCTTACAATGCTCCGGCTCTGGATTTTCCTCCTCGTCGTTCCCCACATCGCTCTTGGGCTGTTTTTAGCACTCATTTCAATATAGTTTTCCCTGCTGTATGCACAAATACAATGTCCCAGCCTCTCATAATAATACATCTCTTTTCTAGGTTGCCTCCCATTTCCACGATTAGCATGCATATCTTTTTAATGAAAGCTGCAGAAACGACCAGGAACAAGGCTCCCTAAATATGTAATCTGTTGCTGCCAGCCTCCCATAATAGACAAGGGTTACTTCTTTTTTCTTTCCAGAAGCCAGTATGAATTTGAGTCTATCCCACTGGTTTGGTTTAATTAATTTTGGAGCTAGAGAGGGGTCCAGACCAGAAACCATGAAGCCAAAACTGTCTCTCAGTGATCTAGGGCATGAAAGGGGGAAGAATTAATATATTTTCTAGTTATATTTTGGAGCAGCAATTTTAGATAGAAAACCTAGAATTTTCTGAATATAGTACTGGCTAGGTGACCAAAATTAATATTTTATCTGTGAAAAGTGCCACAGAGGCTTGAGCAGCAGTTAAGACAGGCTGTGTCTGAAACAGCCTTCAATGCCAGCACTTCCCTGGTGCTCTGCAAGGTCTCAGAGGAAGGCTCATTATAGCCTCAATATCCAAACCATGTTACTAAGCAGCTTGCCTGTTTTGCCAAGATTTGAAAACAATTCTTGCTTGGTTTTTGAGAGCTGAAAACATTGCAGTGCATAATGACTTGCCTACAAATATCCTGGCTGATGTGTTGACTGTCATCCCACACGCTTGGGGCTGATCGTGTATATGGCAACGATTTGATACCATAACTGAAGGAACCCAAAGCTTAGGCTTAGGTCTACACAACAAATAGTTGTGGTTGCAAGCCTGAAATTCTCTTTCAATTACTTCATGTGTTATTTACTTAAGACATACTTTGAAAATAGTTACCAGTAAATTAATTCACTAGGGTCAACTTAAAAAAGGGCTTGTATGCCCTGTCAACATGGGTTTCTTTCAGATTAAAAAATAAGTAAACATGAAAGTACAACATCTGATGGACTATATCAAAAATATTTTAATACATTTATTTACATACAGGCTCCCTAAAACTAATATTAACCAATCTTTCTTGCTTTCATGTTAAAGTTCAATGATTCCAGTTATTTCCCATTGTATGACACCAGTTCCATCCATCATGGTCCAAGGAGTTCTGACATCTTCATTTTGTACTCAGATTCCTTCTTGCTTCTGAGAGCAGAAACCTGTATTTTCTGTCAGGGTAGCGAAAAATAACATTGTTACCTTAGAGATACTCCAGACATGGTTAAGACTGTGGACATGAGTCTTCTGTGCAGAGAAGTAGTCCTCTGGCAGGCAGAAATTCAGGGTATCCCATTGGAAAATGTGATCCAAAACCAATTAGAAATGCCATCTAGGGCCTGACTGCTCTCAGCTTGGCTTTGACCCAGGAACATGCCCTTCTTCTGAACAGGAAGTCAGGTTTTGGAAATAGATTTAAAAGGATGACGAATGTCTCTAGACTCTGCTAATTTACATTTCATACAAGTTCTATGGAAATCATTAGAGCTGCTCCTAATCTCAGTAGCAAAACTTCAAATCTGACACGGTTCTCTTGGAGTTATCTGTGTTTAGAGCAATGTGGCCTGGCAATTTGGTTTAAGTTTTGTTTGACTAAGTCACAGAATTATTTAGCCCAAATTAGTACATCCTGCAAGATGAAATGTGAAACCACGGTGCAACACAGACACATTTCTCTTTCAAAGCCATGTTTGGAAGAACTTAAGAACTTTGAACACTTTAAAGCTATTAAGTGGTCAGATTTTGAGTTAGATTTGCCTTACTGACTCTGATCTCACAGGAATGCAAAAGTCTTTACCACAAATCCTGAGCTAAGGCTTTCCCTCTGTTGTTCCATGATGTCCATGTCCAGTACATTACTTCATGTGATTGACTAGGTGACAACTCACCCAGCCCTGTGTCTCTAAACTGGAAGTTGTCTTCAGGAAGTTTTTTGCTGAAAGAAATGTCACTTTTCAAAGAGTCTTCATTGGAAAATATTTTATTTCGCTATAAATGCCTCGAAGGAAGAATTCAAATTCAGTGGAATCTAATATAACATGTCATTTTATATTCCAGCATTCCAGCAGGCAGAGGTAACACAGTTCAGTGAAAGCACACGTTCCTTCCGACACGCTGTTTAGATGAAATGGTGTGTATGTACATTTTATGTATTTTTTCTTTGGTTTGGTCTTCAAAATATTTTTTTTTCAATTTGAAAGCTTTAGTTTTCATAAATGTAACTACTTCTGCTTGGCAAATAGAAGGCTGAATGAAATTTCCTGTGAGAGTATTCCTGGCTGTGTAAGGATCACTCAAATTGCTCAGGAAAATATAGTTGGAGCTTTTGCGGTTTGGGCTAATTGGTGGCATTAGTTGTCGTTATCAGCTTGATCGTACTGTGTATCTTAGACATCTGGAATTATTTCTACACCTTGGTAGGTAACCTGTTTGATTGGATTGGAATCTAGTATGTACATGCAAACATCTTGAATTTAAGATAATATTGAAAATTAATCCAGATTTCAGGTACAAGGATACCTGAAGCAGATGGTTCCTATGTGTTTAGTCAAAATAAATCCTGGGTCTGTACTAAGTCAAACTAAGAGAAATCTGGAGACAGGCCATACATAAATACTTTATAGACTGTTGTGTACACTAATTAATAAACACAAATTTCTAAGAGCTTTCTGAACCTTGAATGAACATTGCTTAAACACATGGACACAAATTATTAATAGAAACTGTAATCTCCCTCTCTAATCTCACTTTCTAACTATTATTCTTACTGGGCCCTAACTACTTTGATACCAGAAGATTAGAAGAATAAAACCAAGTTAGCTTTGCCAAATAGGAAAAGAAAATATTCCAAAGAACAAAAGAAATAATCTCAAATCTGAGGCCTTGTACGAATCAAAGAATAGCAAATCTTGTATTGCCCAAACCTCGTTGTTGAACTTCTAATGGTAAAATCTGTGCCTTCGACTAACTGTTAGATATTCTTGCATGACTGCAGTGTTGTTTTATGTATGTGAGCCAACCTTGCAATATAAGGTGACAAACAAAAAAGATGGAAAAATATATAAAGTGGTAAAAAAAAAAAAAGAGAGAGAAAAAGGTCTACTTGCCACCTCAGGCTTTAAAACTCTTCTTACACACTTCAGCATGAAGTCTATTAAAGCGGAATATAGTGGAAATACAATATACAGCAATGAATGTCTCCAAACCAGCAATTTAACGCTAAAGCTGAGGGCAGTTCTTATGCACCGACTTTTAATACCGAGACGATTTGTGGTCTCACAAAGTTCCAGCCTTGGGCAAGAATTGTGCTGTGCTCTAATAGGTCTAGTTTGTTGACTGTCAGAATAATGGAGAAATTGGTAGCAGAGGGCCTGAGCGCTGTAAACAGCTGAGATAATTAGAAGGTCTGTCAGGAGGAGAGGGAGGCTAAAGCAGTTTACGTTCTGTCACAGGGAGGAAAGTATTCATTCAGAAGGCTGCTGGATAATGTGGGATATGTTACCTTGTGTTCTAGCCAGCTTGTCTGGAGATAGGGAAAAAGTGCTTCTCCTCGACTTAGCTGGCTTTCTCTACCCTCTTTCCTACTGCAGGCTTGCAAGAGTTTATATTTCTTATTAATAAAATAATACATCTTGCAAGCAAAACGCTGACTTGCTGTTTTTTTAAGCCAAGCTGCTGGGTTAATAGGATGCTCAGAGTCAGGCAGGGCAGTGCGGGGGGGATGCAAGGGTTGAAGGAAAGTATTTGTGAAGAGCAGACGTGAAAAAAACCCTCTCCACAATCCCCCCACAAAAAAAAAAAAACAAAAAACCAGCTGAGTGTATGGTTATGTCACCACCTTAAAGAGGATGCTCCTGTATAGACAGAGAAGTGTTCCCTAAGTTGTTAACACGAGAATTCTGGTGCCTCAGCCAAGAAACTAGACAGTGGGAAGTTTAGCAATCTAGAAATTGCTGTGACTAAGCCTTTTCTAGGCAACAACATGTCTAGGGATGGAGTAAGCCAAAGATTTCAGGGCTGGTTTGTGGTTTTGGTTCTTAGTTTAGGGACTGACTTCTGGAAACTCAGAGGCTGGCTGTCTTCCACAGAAAAAGTCTTAGAGTTCAGAAACTGGTTAGTTAAAAAGATAATCACTTGAAATTAATGGTATTTAAAAAAAATACAGAATTAGTACAGGAATATAATATAGTGCACAGCATTCAGAAGGGAGTAGGGAATGAGGCTGCTAAGGTTGAGATGTTAATGCTTAAAAACAAGCAAATATTATTAAGTTTTGAGTTATAGTGAAATGGGAGGGGGGGAGAGTGGGACAGGCACATGGCCAAGAGACCTTTGTCCTTCTCCTCGCTCTGCCTTTAACAAGTCACACATTAACTTTGCTCTCACATGAGGCTCTGTACCTCACCAAAGAGCCTTGGGGATCCATAGGTGTCAGATGATTTTCAAGCTGCTGTTTATAGATGCTGCCATTGCTTCCATCTCACGGGCTAGAACTGGGAAAACAGATTCTTGCACGCTGTTTTAATTTAATGTGGATTTCTCCAAGGATTACCACATTTTCCTGGGTCTGTGGGAAAGAGAGAGGCAAAACAGAGGCTAGGAGCGGATATTTTTAAAACTTGGACAGTCCAAAGCCACCAAACCAAGGAATATAAGGGACCTGGATCCACTCAAATACTATAGTGACACCATTCAGACAGCAATATTTGGCATTGTTTCTCCTGCAGCATCCACATCCCTCCTACTCCACTGCGTTTTAGAGTAAGGGGCAGATAATTCTTTGCCATCAGTTTCTGCCCCTGGTTCCCACAGTCCTTCTGAACACCTGAAGAGCTGCTGCTTTAATAATTCGGTTGTCTTTTTGACAGGACTGGAGGAGTCTTTTTTAAGCTCCTGCAGCACTGTGGAGCAGCAGGCAGCAGACAGTGCATGATTGCATTGGGACTTCAGAGCAAACTCCAGCTCGCTGTCAATGGCTGTGTGCCAGACAGCTCCGCCTGCAGAGAGCAAAGCCTTCCAGAAGGCTGAGCATCCAAAAAGGAGACTGTCAACATCCCCCTGAACAGTGAGTGGGGGAATCGCCACGGAAAAAGGGAGCAAGCTGCAAAATTGAGGTGGATGGGGAGAAGTGGCGTAAAAGGGCTAATTATCTTCCTATTCCCCCTGCGCGCCTATTAAAGACCACCAAAAATAGCATCTGCTTAAGGATGAGGATTCTTTTCCCGCCAGTTAAGTTAAATGGACATCCCACCTGTTGTTTGGTGAAGTGAGATCACTCAAGGAAGATGGAGTTGGCCAGAAGCCACCTCCTGACAGCGAGAGGCAGGTCTGAACAACAAAGTTTGGATCGAGATCTGAACTTCTCTCCCATCCAAATGTGCTTGGATCCGGAGGCTGGCTGACACCCATCTCTGCTACATCTACTCTGTGATTATGTGTGAATGGCCCTAGTGCTTCTCACTACACCCCGTGTAATCACTTGCATTTGGGCATCATTCTGCAAGAAAATCTGCTGTCATGATGGCAAACGTGTGTGATGCTTTGCTGGCTAGAGATTCACCCCCAGCCCTCACAAGACATCAGTTTTCACCTGGGAACATGCTAACTGAGCTTCACTGATGACAACTTCCATATTTACAGGTCTCATTATTAAGTCAGCTTGAACTCCAGGTTTAAATGGAGGGTCCTTTCCCCAGCTGATATCAAAACACTGGCAGCCTGTGTGCATGTGCAGTGAGCCTGATTCTGGCTCTTCACATCTGGCTCCTGCCTGTGCAGTCCCATGGACTTCAGTGGGATTGTTCCTAGTAGGAATTTGATTAATACCTTATTTTCCTATGTATCACCCACAGATTATCTATAAAAACTATGATTCATCAGCAGTGTGGTTTACAGGCATATGTAAGTTTTGTAAGGGGAAGTTTACTCTGGGGCCCCCTCTTTCCCAGTAGTCCCATTGCCTCTAATTCCTGCCCCATTTGCTTCCTTTAGCCCCAAGTCCCACTGCTTCAGATTCCTCCCTACTTTGGGTTCTGCCCTGCCCTCTTCACCTCTGATTCTGTGTGGTTTGTGAGAAGCCATCTGGGGATGCATTTTCAAATGTCAGTGCTTTTTAAGGAATACTCAATGTGTGCAAAACACCAAGCTAACTGATTTTTTTCCTTTTTTTTTTCTAATTTTTTCTTTTTCTGTTTGCTCTCTGAAAAATAGAAGGAAAAAGAAAATGAAGAGAAGTTTCAGTTTTCTGCCTGAAATTGAATCTGCAAAAAACCCCATGCGTTACATGAAATGTTTCATTTACTTGAGAGTTATTATTATTTTAAACTTTTAAAATGTAAGTTTGACTTTGTTCTAAAAATATCCTTCTGAAACAAAAAAAAAAAAAAAAGGAATTATTTGTTTCAAGAGAAAAACCAAAAGATTCTGAATTTTTTTCTGTGGTCCCAATAACTTATTTGGAGTTTAACACATATTCTGGGAACATGTTTCTCAGAAAAAAAATGCCTTTAAAATTTACTCTTGATTAACATGAGAGAAGAGGTGAATCAGAGCCCCTGCATTTCAGGAATCATTTACTCACCCTTAAGGTGGGGAGAAATGAACAGAGGTGAAATCCATAATAATTTTTGGCACAGGAGCTCTTTTTTCGGAAGTCACGTACGCAGCTGTGATGAACTGCAAATAATGTCATGTATCTCACCCAAAGTCATACAGCAAATCTCTGGCAGAACCAGGAGTACAAGTGCACTACGTGTGGTTCCTTGCTATCTGTAGTAATCATTCATAAATGGTTGTTTTATGTAATTATGTGCAGATAGGCTATAACCAAAAGTATAATTTTCACTTTGTATTGTGCTCTTTCCAAATTTTTTTAAAAGTGAGGATTGTATGTAGCAATCATGGTTGATGCCCTCTGTTGACCTTCAACCAAAAATGAGGTCTTGTTTCTCTGGAAAATTATCCAATAACTTGTGACCTCATATACACTTCAGCTACTGTCAGAAGAAAAAGGCAATAAATAGTGCTATGCAAAGAAAACAAAATGATTATCCTATAACCTAATAAGCAATTACAAAGGGCAAATTACTTTTACCCTCAGTAATTTTCTGCCATTAGATAATTAACATCAGAAGTATTAATGATCGTTTTAACAAATTACCATATAATTATAATGTGTTTCTTCATTTAGCCCTACATATTGTACAAATCCTTCTAAGATTTGTCTATTAATTGAAAATACATTATTTATTGGTTTAGCTGAGTAACAACCCACACTGGTAACTGAACCCATTAAAGAAATGCTGTACTGGTTGTAACTAGCTGTCACCCTGTGGTCACCAGAACAGTTCTTAGTGGATGCAAGTGTCACTGACCAGGCTCAAATTAAGGATCAAATGGAAAACTGTAATGGGTCACAATATTCACTGGGGTCACAGACCTAGAAATGTCACATCTCTGACTCGTGTTAACTTCAGCTGGAATGAAGGCTGGGAGTGGAACAAATGCACTCAGGAGTTTACAGGGCCAGCACATGCTGGTGGCAATGCTGCTTCTTAGATTAATTAATTTCATAACATTTCCATAATACAGTTTTACTTAGTGTACTTTTCATAATCTAATTTTAGTTGAATTGCTTTGCACAATCTGCTCAAAATGTGTTTACGATTCAGAATTGTTAGAGTCCCCTTCTCATTTTTTGCTTAGCTGCCTTTGTAAAATCTGCCTAAATTGGTGAAATAAATTAGAGGAATGCTGCCAAAACTGGGTTTTGTACAATCCTAACATTCAAACCAATTCACTTGGGCCAGGTTTTTCAGCACTTCGCATGAATCCTCTCTTAGATGTACATGAACAGGAACATGGCTGGAAAAGTGAGCTTCAGGAGCATGATAGAGATTTTTCTGTGGGATGAGGATTTTGGATGTGGGGGCGGGTTTGGGAAGCTGATTCCAAATCACCCATTTCCAATTTGGGAACAGATATGGCCCATGTGACCTAAGCATCTTGTCAAGACAGCTTGAATTTGAAATTGTGAATATGCATGTGGATGAGCTACAGACCCAAAAGGATTCGCAGGATGATACGGCACATCTATGTGGGTAGCCTGGAATTCACCCTTGGGCAAAAGGATGGGAGAAAGCTTGGAAAACTTGGCTCATGTGAGATACAAGTCCTACAGCTTTCCTATGACTCCCTTGGACAGTGTCAGGGGTATGTACAACAATAACATGTGAAAAAATTCATGATCCCCTTCTGACAATTCCTGAAGAGGGAAATGATTTGGAATAAATTATTCATTACAGAACTACTCAGCTTTGGCAACAAATCTGCAGGTTGAGGGAGAAGGGGAGCTATTCTATCTGCAATGGTGTGTTACAGGCATTCTCAGTTTTGGAAGCTTTAGCTTTGTGAACAGTTGGTGATATCCTGCCTCTTTCTTAATTTCTATGCCTTTTGGGAGCTCCTCTAAGATTCTTCCTCTTGAGAACCCTGTGTCCTTCACAGGACTCAGGATCCAGAGGGACAAAGCAGGGTTATTGCTGTTTAAAAAAAATATTGTGTTTCCTAGGAAAGACAGATTCCAGCTCAGGTTTCCTCACACCTTGATAATCCTACTACTAATACAGTTTTCTGCCCCAGGTGCCTCAATCCTGCAGTGTGCTCTTGTGTGTAGGTAAAAGCAGAGAGAAATGAGCATCTGAGGACTTTTCAACAGCACCTCTGAAATAATAATAATAAAATATAAATTTCAGGAGTGATTTTCTTGCTTCTTGGGTAAAAGACTTGAGTTCCTCCCATGCTTACAGTTAATAATATAGGCATACAAGGACTGAAGCTCAAGGCTGAACACATCAGCATGAAGGTTGTGGGGTGTAATCCTTGTCCCACTAAGATCTCTGGCCCAACTTCCACTCTCTAGGCAGGGTAGGACAACATTCCAGATATCACTGGCCATTCATTTTCATGGATATTGGACTTTTCTTTTTTTAATTAAAAAGAATGATTTCTTTTTTCCTCCTCCTGCCATTTCCAGCTGCCTGAATAGCTATGATGACACCTTACAAAGTTGCCATTACATTAGTGATATCAGTATTAATCACACGTTGCTTGATACTGTAATTGAATAGTTTTTACGCAGATGATATTAACTGATAAAATATGGCATCCTCATGAGAAAACATTACCTTGAAATATTAGTGTTATAATATGTTAATTTCTATGGAGGATAGGAGTACAGATATATGAGGAGATGTAAATTTCCAGCACTTCTGCTGACAATTTCCATGTCAACATAATTCTTAGGAATTCATACTCACTATTTTGTGATGACTTATATGATGATGTATAACAACTTAAGGGGCTTTAAAATGCAGTATTTTGACTAATGCAGGTTGGTAAATAGCACACAGGACTGTTTCTTCCTCTTGATTCTGGGAAGGCTGACGCAAGCCCTTGGTGTCGCCAGGAAGTCAGCAACCTGAATGTTGAATCCCAAAGTGGGGCTCAGATGGCTCTGGGCACTTTGCAGCTGCATTTAGCAGTGAGAGTAAAGGTTTTTGCATCTCAAATTGAGGGTGAAATGGAATAATAATAATTAAAAAAAAAAAAAAGGAGAAAATGGTAGGTGGTTAGGTCAGCATGTCTGGCAAAGGTGTCAGAAACTGGATTTTGGCTTGAAATCTGACTGGTAAAACATAGTCCAGACAGTTTATCCCAGCTGTAGACTCCTAATGTTTTCTGTATGCTTATCCCCAAGAAAAGTTGAACCTGACTGTTTATTTATCAGGACAAACTGAAGTGAGCTGTGCCAGGGCCCTGAACTCCTGGACAGAAACCACAAGGCCCCCAGCACACTGCCTCGTTAGCAACTCTTATTGCTAGGGGATAATTTACACCAAGACAGCTCCTCTTGCCTTGCTGGCTTCTCATTTAATGCCACTGCTCCCCCTGAGCTCCTCAAGAAACAGCCTGGAATAAGAAGGCAAGAACCTGAGAGTGGAGAGGGGCACCCCAAAGATGGGAGAGATGACAGCAACAGGGGTTCTTGCATCCATAAAGAGGCAGCTAACCTGGCTGCTTGCTCTCTCTTGGCCTAATCTGAATTAATTGGTGCTATTTGTGCCTTTGATACTCAAATGCAGAGCCTGGGGGTGGGAGTTCTCATGAAACAAGTGGCCACTTGGGAGAGCCGTCCCAGGTCCAATCATGTCATGGGCTCATTTGTCTCCCACAGTAATTCACTACTCACTTCAGTCACTTTAAATGTAAAACAGCTGCTGCTGCTTAGCCCTCTTTTAAGGTACCTAACCAGCAGCTTTAAACCAATCCTGAATGGGTCCCATCCCATAATAGTCTCCCACACAGTGATCATTTGGAAACAATTAACCCTTGATTCAAGATCCTCTTAAAGAATCCTTTTCCAGGCTCTTCTCTGCTGTGGCCCATTGCATCCTTGCATGGGAACAGCTTTATCCTTTGGAATTGCTGTGGTTTGTGCAGCAGTGACCACCGCTGTGTACCTGCCAGGGTTGCTCTATGGATTTTGGGCCAACCCCGTCTGCACTGAAGAAAATTGAAGGTATCACGTAAAACAGACTAGTCCTTTATTAAAAGAGAAAATAAAAATTGTTTCCTCTCTCAGTTTCTCCTCCTGCAGTACCTGGGGGTCTTGTTCACACGTGTTTGGCATGGTTGCTGCCCCTCGCCTTGCTCAGTCTCTGGTGTTATGATGGAGATTAATCTGTTTTAAGGGGAAGCATCTGGCTTGAGCTAATAAAATATCAATTTGTAACAGGGAGGAAAAGGCTCAGCAAGAGGCCTGCATGCTTAGGGCTTTGAGACCCAATTTGATTCGGGAGTTTAATGCCACTTGTGAATTTTAGGCTGTGCTCTGAGCACTTCAAAACCTTTCTCCATGCAGTGGTCTCAACTTTCTCCAGAAGCCCCGTGTTTTCCCGTTGTTGGGGGTATCTGCCAGCTCTGGATCCTGCAGGGCTGCCCCCTCCCAGGCACACCCCCACCTTTCCCTGTTCCTGATGGCTCTGCGGCCAGATGTGGCGGCCCCTCGCTGGGATGTCAAACTGGCAACACCCTTGATCCAGGCAGACAGACACTCCATAGCCAACTTCTGGAAAGCCTCCCCCCGCACTGGCCGGCTCTGACACAAACCAGCTGAAGACATTGCAATGCCAGAAAAGTGTTACAGCTGGGCTGCCTGACAGATTGGCAGCACACACGCTGATTTGGGGACGGTATTTGGGGGCCCGCGAAGTACTCACTGTCCAGGCACCGAGCCACTAATCACAGTTTACATTAGGCAATCAGATACTTTTCAACTACTGAATGATCTGCTCTTTCCCTCCGCTTTTTTCACCTTACAGGACCCTGTGTGTATATAAGCACCTCGGTGCTCCACATCTGCACCATGTTTTGAGCCGTGTCTAATGCACAGCTACCAATCTCAGCTCTGGCAGCCACAAGGAGCCCAAATCACTGCTGCTCTCCTTCCTCCTCCCACTCCCCCTGCCTGGCTTTTGCCTGTTTCTGTGCTGAATCACTTGATTAATTTAACCTGGGGGTTACCTAGTTATGGAAAAATCCTACAGGACTTCATATAAAGGCTTTGTGTCATTCTATAGGATTCTGTCAGCATATTGAATCCTACGAGCGGCTTTAGATACAACTCCAGAGATCAGATTTTCCCTGAAAACAATAGATTTTAGAGTCGTTTTTCTGGCACGCTGCTGGCTTAATCACTTTTGCGTTTGAAGTGTTTCATTAGGAATGAATCTAAGTCAGCCCCATGTGCCAATTCTGATCCCTGCCTTGGCCCAGCCACGATGCTGGAGATATATGTTCCTGTAAGATAAGTGTGCCATGGCTGGATGTCTAATGAATATGGCCTCATTTACAATAAGAAGGACTTAGACCTGGCTACGACCCAGAGGTTCTATTCCAAAGAAATGCTGACATTTCGGAAAACCTGGTTCCCTGTCAGAATGAATAGCTGAAATTTTTTTCTTTTCCAAGCCAAAAAGAAAAAAACCAAAAAGGTGCTCTGAAAAATGTGCATGGTATTAAAACATTAAAAACAAGTTAGGTGCCATTTCAGGAAAATATGTAAACACAGAACATGAAAATTCATATTTTAATATAAACATATAAGTGAAATTAACATAAATGTTTTGATGTTGGTGAAATGAGATATCATAACGTCTTCTCACCAAGTTTTTTTGCCACAGCTGATTTATTCCTATGGAAATGTTTTGATTTTTATGAACTATATAGTTCCCACTGATAATTATTTTGTAAAAAGAAAGAAAACAAATTGCACCATGTAAGAGCCCCAGACTTTTCCTACTGAAGAGGGATTTATCACCAATATCTAAATAAGCTCTCAAGCTTGCTTGTGGAGAGTCAGCTCTTGGGGTTCAAACAGAGCAAGGAGGTGCTTTAATGGTTTAACAAATGCTAAACTGTGCTTTGTTGGGTTAATATTGCCCTCTTCTCTCTTCCTTCACAGACATTGCTACCAATCTTTGCCAATTATGGCTCGATTTCCCTATGTAAAAGGTGCAAACACTGCTGCTTACACACCTTTTTGAAGATCACCTCTTACATAAAGCACTGGTAAGCACCAATTAACCTTATTGCCCAACTCCTGTGTGTAAACACACTCCTGGTGTGAGGTGGGCACCCACGCTGTAGTGGAGATACACAAAAAAATAAAAGAACAGGGTTTATTTTGGGCCCAGATTGTAGCTTTATGGTTCCAGGGTAGAGCTGAAGACTGTTTATTTCCTTCCCTGGTGAATTTGGGATGCGACAACCGAAAAGCATCCCTGATGACAAAATGGGAGAGGAAAAGGCTGTGGAAGAGGTAAATGCAGTGTATAACTGGGGAGGCACTGTGTGCAAGCACACACACTTAGAGTCTGAACTAGAGCAGAGTGGACTTGAGAGATGTTATTACGCATTCAGGCAACTTCAATGTGCCACTAATAAAATTAAGTGTTGGAACATAAATGTTTTAATTTTAGTGCAAATGCTCCAAGCAATACCCCCTCCTGCACCCTTCTTTCCCACCCCCAGCCTAGACTAATCCATTTAGAGACAAATTTACATTTTATTTCTCCAAACCCTATTAGCATTAATATAAAGGTCAGCACTGAAAAGGCAGCTTCAGAAGCTAATGTGCCAGTGTGCTGTGCTCTGTGACCAGATGAGGGCACGTGGGTCTCTCACCCACTGAGTCTGACAAGAATTTGTAATTTAAGAGGGCGGTCCTCCTCTCACAACATCCCCATAGCTCATGGAGATGATCAGGTCACCCTCTGGAAACCAAATGGGACTGCTTTTCCTGATATCAGAAGGGGCAAAGGGGAAGAAATCACTCTGTGAAAAGCCTTCGATGCCATGGAAAAAGCTATATATTACATATATTGACAGTATTTAAAGGCTTTTGGGGAAAACAACATTAATTTTGGAAAAAAATCAGCTTCAAGAGCGATGTGCTTTGGATGTCCCTTATTGGGGATTTTATTAAGGGATTATGTGGGGTGCAAACAGAGTAGAGCTGGTTGGGATATTCGGCCTCTCAGCCCAAATTTACTTCTGAAGGAGTCCAAAAATGTCCACCAGGAGTATCCCTGCAGCTGAGTGATGATGTCAGAGCCTTGAAGAGAAAATTATTCTGGTTTCAGAAGTGCAAAATATCTGTACAAGGACTCTATGAGCTTGATGTGGTTTGAGGTGTGGTTCCAACTAAGAACCCCGCCCTGGGAAAAAGCTGAATAACCCAGACTAATTGCATTGAATGTACTGGGCCTTTTTCTGTGTATAAAATTACTTATGTGCTAATTTTTCAGAGGACCCAAGCCAAGGATATTGACTACGCATGCTGGACATCTAATTGACTCATGGCTTTGTGTCTAAATCATGTGAATTTCATCTCAAGTTTCAAACAGATGTTTGGTCAGACTTAAACAGAAATGAAGTCAGCTTCATGTCCTGGATCAAGATCCTGTGAAATTCCTATTTTTGTATAATCACAAAGCAGATGCCAAGGTAAAGCCAAGTGGTCCAAATTAACATCATTCCTCCAGGCAAACTACATCATCCATTACATTTGTTTTTCCCCCTTTATACTTGTGGGGTCTTCTTCCTCCTGTTGCTACTGCTATTACTACTAATCCAACATTAAAAGCTAAAGATTTCTTTAAAAAAACCTCCTAAATATGATAAATCTCAAGCCCCAAATAAGCTCTCAAGCCACTCTAGGCTGAGCTGTCTAATTCAAGGATAGACTGATAGAGCAGGTGGAGATGCCAAATGTCATTAAGTTTGCCAGAGCCCAGCACTGAGGAACACAAAGGTGAGAAGTATATTCCACAACAAATGACCCCTGACCGGGAGCTCCCTGCTACCAGTCCCCCTCGCTTTTAAATTAAACCAGTAAGCCTACTTGAGTGTCTAGCTTGTTTCATTTGATTCCACTCCAGGGGAAATGCAGCCTCTCAATTAAAGCTTTTAGAGTTTCACATGTGAAACCAAGGCATGGAGGCTCCTGGAATTCTTGTGGATGGCTGAGGTAAGAGATTTGAGTTCAATGTCTTCCCCTGCTAAAAGGCATGGTCACGTTGTTTCACCGCATGCCTCAGTTTCCTTTTCTTATAAATGTGCACACTCAAAAGGCACTTTGAAAAGTGCATGTGGAAATATGTGTAGTGTGTCTTTTGCTTGTACGTTCTGATGGTGTTTCAGTGTCTTCCTGAATTCTCAGGGTTGTATTTGTGATCTTCATCTAACTCACTTTTCAAACAGAAAGCCATAAATAAAGAATCAATAGAAAAGCCCAGATGTGTCTCCATAGGTGAGGGCTGCAGGAATGCCATAGTTTTCACACCACCACACAGGCAGACATTTGGATGATTAGGGGCTGCTGAATGCATTGCTGGGGATCAGCACAAAGTTGTTTGCAGTTGTTTCTGCAATCCTGTTGCTGGGGGAGAATATTCACAGCATGTCTTGCTGCCTGCCCAACTCCCAGCCACGCACCCTGGCACCCTGCTGGAGGGTGCTAATGCCCTGTGCCATGCTAGAAGACATGTAAATTAATTAAGTGGCTAAACACTTGCTCTGTGTTTGTTTCTTTCCTGTTATGCTTTGGATTTTTTAATATTTTTTTTTAAATTTAAATCTATTCACGACTTTTTTTGATAGGGTCACAGATAGTTTTCATGCATAGCAAATACAAAGCTGGGCATTTGTGGGCTCACTTTACATGAGTTGGGATGGAAAGATAAAATAGAGATTAGGGTCTCTAATTCATACATTCATATTAATTAACACAAAGATCCTGTTTTCAGGGGACACAAATGAACCTTTAGCAGTATGCATTTAATCCCATAGTCTCCAGGAAGGAATGGTTCTGCCCTTCCTTATCTAACTTCCAGCGTCAGGTGTATGATTTCTTCTCATTTTTGGAAGAGAAAAAAAGGGGCAGTACAACTTTCATTCCTAGCCTGGTTTCCTACAGGAGTGAATTTTACCTGATCTCCCATTGCCTGCATGGTTGGATAGGCATTTCTGCTCCTCTGCCTGTCCATTCTTGGTAATTCTGAATCTGTCAAGAAATTTCAGACTGGTTTAAAAGAGAAATTTTTTAAAATCCTTCAAATTTCATAAAAACAGATAGGCAGAGATGTGAGGCTCTGATAATGAACCCATTGAGGGAAAGACCCCAACTTGTGGTCAGTACTGATCTACCAGAGAATTCTCTTCTGTCAGAAAACCAGTGCCAATGCTCTGCTCACAGGCAAAGCTTCAGCTGGTATTTCCAGCTTCTTGCACGTCAGAGTGTCCAAGGACAGCCTTTGATGCCACAGGAAACCAAGTGGTTCTACTTCTGTTAGCTACTGGCCTATTTGTTGCTTGATGGAGAGTTTCACCAAGCAAGAAAAAACTGAGGAAGCTGATTCCAACTAAAAAGTTGTATTTTGTTGACAGATCACAGGAAAACAACTACATGAGCTTCAGTGGTTACTGATTCACATTGTCATTAATAACACAATCAGATCTCCCCCTGCATCATCATGTAGTGAAGATTGGAGGATTTTACTACTTAAAGACTTGGGTTTTAAATCTTTGCTGATGTTCCTGTCAGAGCTGAAAGAGAAGTTTGCATTACCGATGGGTAAACCTCATAAAGCATCAGGTAGGAGTGTTTGGTTTGATTAGGGAGACAGGACTTCCAGTGCTGTGCCAGCACAATCAGAACTTCCTTGATTTTTAAAATGTTTGAAATTTTGCATGGCAAACTCAAGAAATATGGATTTGTCTTGGAGATACCATTTAGTTGCTGTTTTCCTTTTGGCAGGCCGTGGGAAAGTACTTATCTTATGGATGTTTTTGTTTCTTTTTTTCTCTAAAGTTAATTGAGCCCAAGCCCCCAGTAGCGAGGTACCTGACTGTTGGTTTTATGGACCACATCTGCACAGTATGGGCAGAGCCTTCCAATCCTCTAGACCTGTTCAGCTGTACAGAAGTCAACGGAGTCACAATAAATGTGGAAACTCTGCTGTGAATGTGTCCCCTAACGCCCACTACAGCTCTCAAAGTCTGGCCCAGCTTTACTGAGTGCAAAACTAGGAATGAGCGCTGTTTTAGGCACCAGTTTATTAGCTGGCTGTTAAAAACCTGGTTGGGAATTTGGAGAGAGGAATCTGTGGAGTGAGGAATCTTAGAGTGAGAATGTTCAGGGGTGTCCTGAGGATTTCATTTGACAGAGGTTTGAATTGCTCCTCACTGTAATTGAAACACCTAGAAGTGACTTTACATCTAATTTAGATCAGATGTGGAGGGTGCAAGGACTAGCCCTCAGCAGTTCCAGACAAGGTGATTTTTGATTCAGTAAACCCAAACATGTATCTTTTAGTTTCATGGTGACCTACACTTTGCAAGCACGTGGGTCCCCACAATGACATCTGAACAGGGGTAATGTGGCACTGGAGAAATAAAGAAAACCAGACACCCTGCCGTGAGGAAGACATCAAATTAAAGCTCTTTAAAGATATCTCTCACTTCCTATTTGCTAAATCACTCATTTTGTAAATGTCTTTGCTGTTGGTGCTACCACATTTAATATGATCAATAGTCTTATTCTCTAGTGTTCCCCCAGTTGACGGGTTGAAGATGCCAGGCAGGAGAAAAAGGGGGTGGGATGTGGAGTGAGGGGGCTGGGAGGAGGAAACTGTACTTGATCCTTATGGAAGTCAGTTAAAATTAATTGGAAAAAGCTTTTAAAGACCTAAGATGAAGACCAAATGTATCTCAGACCTGCGGCCTCATCCCCGACACTGAATGCGAAGGTCATTGCAAAGCTGTAGATTTATGCGGAAGGCTTGGGTGATGGAAAATGAGACAAAAGCATTTGGATTTTATTATTCCATTTACTCTGACCCTGGGCCATAAAGGGTTTGGAGAGCCTGTTTTATGTATTCAGCTGGTTGCCACACTGACAAGCATTTGGAGCCACTTAAATAAACCACCCCAACCCACAGCTGCAACAACACCATATCAAATACAGGTTAGAGTTGAAATGTAGAGCCAGCAGCACAGCGTCTCCAGCAGGTGCATGTGGAGTGTTTTTTAACCCCCTTGGTTTTGGAATAGTTCCCTTATTTATCTATCAGCTTTGATTTAAAGACCATTTAATCACCAGTATAACTCCAGGTTGGAGCGTGCACACACACACACACACAGATACTGACACATGCAAGATGCTTTCTGCTGCTCCTCCTAATTCCTGGTTTTTCATGAGACTAACACAGTTTGAAAATGTTTTGGGCCCAAAACAGGCAATTCTGTCCTAAGTGCCCCTTTCCCAGGTTGTTCTATACACACACTGAATCTCTCTGATTCCTGGCAGGCACCAGCGCTTTGGAGAAACAAGAGACAGGAAAGAGTAATGTATGGAGAGGGGGAGAGGGAAAGGGGATTTTTGCTTAGAAAGAGGGGAAAATAGAGCATGTGTTTGGACTGATGACAGCAAAACTAGGTATCCAGGCGTGCTGGGAAAAGGGAAAAGGCAGACAGTCAACTGCACATCCAGTCACTCAGAAATCAGTGGGAAACCTAATATCGAGTTTCTTAATGTGTCTTGCATGCTGAATGTGTAACATGTTGAAACTCTCCTGTGGGCTACAGGATGTCTTGTGCCTATGTGAGGGTGTAGAGTTAAGCTTAAGTAATCCACAGACATTCAGATTTTCTAAAGAATTCATTTTCACCCTGCCTGCCCCTCTTTTGTTCCAATTTTCCATTAATTTTGTGTGATTGCTCATGCTCTGGCTCTCAAATGGCAATATCACCACTGTGGATGCAAGTTCTTCTGAAAACTGCTACATTTGCTCACACAAGCCAAGTTGCTCATTTATTAGATTTAAGGAAAGCAATTCACCTTTAAATAGGGATCACAACTACTCAGGGCAAAACATTGAGTAGCCAAGAGAGTTTAAAAGATGGCAAAAGTGTATGTCAAATACATTTGAGTAACAAAGCAATTCCAATCTCCTCTCAATAACCCACTAGCTGGAGAAAGAGGCTAATTTATGTGCTGTGAATTTTGCACTCAGCCTCTTCCTAGAGGCTATTCTTTCAGGAGAGAGTTGAAACACATGATGGCTGAGATGAAATGTTGGAAAAGACTGCACTGCTGTAGTGGGTGTTTTCTAATCTTGGCTAGATGAGCACAAGACAATGGTTTGTAGGACTTTTAATTCCTGAATTCACATTTTCTGTAGTTTATTTTCCTCCATAGCATGTTTCCATAGGGATCAAACTGAATTCTCCTAACCAACACCTCTAGTCATGTATTACTAGGAATATTATGACAAAAGCTAGCGTAGCCAGGACATCTTGCAGTCTTTTAATTTATTCTTATTTTGTGTTATTCATATTTAATTTTGAGTGTCAGGCATTGCCTAATCTACATATCAATCTAGAATAAAATAGGAACTGATAATGTTTAACAAAATTCAAGGCCTCTTTTCAAATTAAGTGTCTCTCATGAGAGTGAAAGGACAATAATACCAATTCTTGCTTTCATAAAGCAAGAGAATGCAGTCAGCCCCATCTTAACCTTGAAGATAATGTTGCATGACAGACAGCTCTCCTTTGTAGCAGATGCAAACCCAAACTAGAAATCCCAACCTTTATTGCTCTCCTGCATCAGGGGGGAGCAATAATCCAAAAATTTGCTTGGTTAAACCACCACAGATCTTTAATGGCCTGAGAGCTGCTCTGTTTTGTAGGGCTTGTGGTGTGACCATGAAAGCTGAGGGTGTCCTCGCATGGCTCTCAGTACCTGGACACAGCTGTCCACACCTGAGGTGGCACCAAAGGGAGCAGAGAGTCTCACCCTGACACAGGCAGAGCAGATGAACTGAGCGCTAGAAATGCCCTTTTCTCTGACTGCAGTGGGGTGTGAGCATGATGAGATCAGATGTAGACATCTACCTTATAGACATGTAGAGCTCCAGGAGACAAATCCCAGGCGTGCTCACCTTTATCAGCTCTTTGCCATGGCAAGGGCTGGGTTTGCCTCTCCCTCCCGCTCTCTGCCTAGAGCAGGCAACAGTTCTGTCTCTTGATTTCTGAAATGTTCCCATTTAATTAATGTCACCGGGCTCAGCGTAGGAATATGTGAGTGAAATGTAATTGTGTGGGCTTGAAAGAGAGTTGAAGGAGATGAACTGAAGGTCTGTCCTGGCCTTAGACTCAGAGCAACTGAACCTGAGCCAAATGTTGTGCAGAGCTGTTATCTGTAATATAATGTGAGTGAACTCCTGATCCAAACTGTTCAGGGGAGCCCAAACCCCAGGGCTCAGCTTTTTATTCAGTAATTATTGATGCAGTCTCAATATTCAGTATTGGAGCAAACTAATTTGCAGGCCTAATCATGCTACATCTGGAAATGGGAAATGAATTAAAAACAATTCCTATTTACTTATACATGATAATTAATCTTACTGGATTAAGAAGACCTGATACTTTAAGTGCTTCACTGAGGAGACTCCTCTGTGTTTTATGGACATTTAATACCAGAACTGAATGGAAACTAGGGGTTTTCTCCATGTTAAAATTTTCCAAATGCAAGTTGCAAAATGATCTGACAAACAGAAATTTGTAATCTTGAGCAAAGCCATTCCAAAGGAATCAGTGTTGGATCTGAGGCTTTCTCACTGAAATATTGAAAACTTTCTATTTAAAGCTAATATCTGCAGCACAAAAAAGTGCAAATCCAGTCTTCAATCAGATAATGTCTACGTCTCCATGATGCTAGCAAGAGTTGGGACAAGTTGCTGAGGCTGATAACCTACAGTCAGACCTGTGATACAAGAGAAAGAGAGATGGAAATGTTTCCCTTTTTCTTTGGTTGCTAAAACTTGAAATCTTCCATAAGACATTTACATGGACCAAAGTAAAGAATGAAATGATAACTGAAACTGGATGGTTTCCAGCATCCAGAATTGGTTCCTTTCTGTCTAGCCTAATCCCATTTAGGCTACACTGATAGGGAAAGTGCTGGTATATAACAAAACTGGCAGTCCCAGCCATGTCCCTTCAGCCAAATATTGCAGAGTTTCACTGTGGTATCTCTAATGGTCACAGAAGCAGGTGAGAAAGATGGGAGGAATGAGCTGAGTCCAGCAATTCCCATATTGTTGTGTGGAAAACTGGGGTCATTTGGCTCACAACCACTGCTGCTTGTCCAGGGTTACATGAGTCAGAAAGCAAGCCAGCATAAGAACATAATATCACAGAATATACTGGCCTGCTTAATTCAAAAGAAAAAAAAATAATAACCACATGTATAGAGATTCCTGCTGATCAGTAACTTTCACTGAAATTGGGACAGTTGCATTTTAATTGACTTTTTCCCTTACAGCATTGCATTGGGAAATCAGCTCTGATACACTCGTAGCAAGGTGGAAAACAGTTGAACTCTTGTCAGATTTCTGTAGAGATCAGATGGTATTTATTTGCTGTGGTGCTCTCTTGGGCTAGATTCAAACTCAGGTTCTGCAGATTACAAGGAAAATCTTTGGAGCCTCAGATGGATTTTATGCTGACTAAATTTAGAAATATTAGCAATTAAACCTGAAGCTGGGTTCCTTTTTCTTGGCATTCCTATGAAATGTTGCATTAAGGAGAGAACAGGGTGAAAATAAGAGCTGCTGGACTAAGGAGGAGGATAAAAGATTCATGAATATTTCTGCTAATAAAAAGTGCTGAGCTTGGCCTATTTGATTCATGGGGTCACATTATGCATTATTTTTGAGTATTCAGATGACCTCCAGGAATTTGTAAAGCTTTCATAAAAGTAGAGAATTTCTTGATGTTTTAGCCCCAAGTATGCTTTTAAAGAGCACCAATCTCATACAGACACAACTTAATTCCAATTCTAGAGAAAATATTGTTGCTTCCAGTATTAAAATCATAGGCTATATTAACAGAGCAGATACTTTTATTTTTTGTTTTGCTCTTTTCTAGGAAAAAGTGCAAGCACTTAAACACTTGAGGACGTTTGCTGTTCATTATCACAATTAATTAAAAAATTTGTTGTAGGCATCTAAGGAGGAGGCAGAAGTGATCCATAGGAACTGGATAAGCAGTGATATCACTGACTGGATCAATAGCCACAGCCAAAATGGTTTGGAATGCCCCATCACCGGCATATAATTTCTGCCAAGTCTCCACGAATCTTTCAGAATGACAAAAAAATTTGTAGAAAATCGGAAGCTGTTTTCAAGATAATTTTCGGTGAAAATAAAAAAGGAAAAAATAGTCAAAAATATTAGTGTGAAAAAGAAAGGTAAGGAGTAGGAAATCTCAGTTGCCTGTCATATAACTTTGTGAAATACTTTTGCTGTTTTTAGGTCCCCCAGCCAAATGCAAGCCCTGAACAAAACCCAGCCCTGTTGAGCAAACTGCTTCCTAGCTGCAGGCATGGTGACCATTCCAGCAAACAAAGAGAGAGGAAAATATGTAAATTTAAACAAATTCACAATTCTTTTTTTCCTCAGAAAAAAACCTTTCATGTTATTTGAAATAGCCAGACTGCTAGAGTAATGTTCTTACATATAAATGGAAATCCTTTTTGATATTTACACTACTGATTTCTGCACTTTCTTTAATCTCTGCTTTCAAATTAATAGACAATAACATCAGATTCCTTCCTTGGCTCACTCAGCACTTGTGCATATTTACCCAAGTGTCTAGAGTGGAGATTGTACACATATCTCTAATCCACCTGCCTATGTTAGTTAAAAGCCCAGATAAAATCAGCAGCACTTAAATCTTAACCTTTTAAGTCTGAAATGTTTTTAAAGTCTGGGCTCATGGCAACTCCACTGAAGACGGGGTGGGGGGAGAGGTGGAAGTTGAATGTAAAACATTTCACAGCTAAAACTATTGTTTCTTTCCAGTGAAAACTAAGCTCGGGAGTCCCACAAGAGTGTTACTCTGAGAACATTAGTAATGCTGACCAGCTCATAAAGCTTGCAGCAGTGTTGAGTGCTCCAAGCCTCCTACAGTCAACTTCATTTTCTGTCTCGTCAATACACAGCTCCCGAAAACCTCAGCAAGCAAAAGAGAAACTCAAGGTGTGTGAGCTGTGATGTCTGGCATTCTCCTTCCCCATCTTTGCCTTTTGTTTCAGTGTTTGGCTCTGGACCCTTCAGAGGCCACTGAGTGATTTAACACCTGGATGGCCCCGGGACAGCAGAGATACTCTAACAGTGTGTTGTGCTCCCTTCTTCCTTAAATAGTTTCAAATCTCTTGTTGGCTTCCCTCAGGAGCTGGGCCTGAGCGAACAGATGCACCTATTCCTTAGGGAATGAATAGTTTGTTTATGTAGAAGAGATGAATGGGGCAGTAAGGGCGTCTAGGTCAGTTATTTAGCATGAAAAAAGCCATCAGGATCACCCTGCGGTATTGCCCTAGGAAGTTTGGAGCAGCTGAGTACAAAGGTGTACACACATCCTCCTCCAGCGCCCCTCAGGGAGCACTTTAATTAGGAAGGAGGGCAAATTACTTGGGATGCTGTGTGTGGAGGTATGGAGACAGGCTGTCCCAGCCCTGTCTCCCGGGGGGACAGAGCAGGGGATGGCACTGCAAGCTGTGGGTGTTCGCCGGGCATCCCTTCAATCCGTTCCACTTCTCCCCGTGTCACACATCTCTTACATCTGGGCCCAAGCATTAAGGACCTTTTTTTTTTTTTTTTTGTTTACCCCCAAGCTAACACTGGGGGAAAGGGCTAGCTGGGAACACGGATGGGGAAAGTATGTGTGCATCTTTCTTTTTGCCCATCTCTTTTTCTCTCAATCTACCCTCAACAAGAGTGCCTATAGAATATAGCATAATGCTGCATTGTTGGGTTAGGGATTTAATTTCACTCCATCACAAGCTACCATCGGAGCCCCTGTCATTGCAATTTGTCACACTTTTTTGTGTGCTATATCTCACTGAAGTCACATCTCCTCCTCAGCTCGTTGCATAATCTCCTAGTCTGGAACAAAGCTCTCCAACATAATGAAAGAGGTGAAATCAGGGAAGGGAAAGTCAATGGTTACTGTTATCACTATAGAACTTGCTCCCACTGGCTCTGCAGGTTCAGTCACACCACGCAAAACAGAGTAAGAAGGACATGCTGTGTGTGTGTGTCTTTTTTTTTTAAAGCCTGTTTATTGAACCTACAGGCAGCACCATTGGCTGCTGAGAGATGTAATCCCATTCCCTCCTGCAGACCACCAGCCATAAAGAGGCTGCAGGATGTCCCACTGGCCCACCAGGGAGTTGAGAGCCTCCAAAATAGATATCACAGGGAAAGAAGTGAAGAAATCAGTTTGCTTTAAAGGAGGAGATTGACTCACGTCTCAGGCTAAACCCACAATAACGTTGTACTTAGGGAAAAGACCCTAAAAAGCCAGAAGGGAGGCAGAATGGTGTGCTTGAAAGGAAAAAATGAACATCTGCCAAAATAAGCAGGATTTTGTTTTCTATAGAAGGGTGGTCAAGGACTCTGTTATGTGTTGAAGGCTGAATTTTGAAATCTAAGCTGACTGCTTTAAGCTTGTGGGGAATGACACGGTGATTCCTAAGGCTGCCCATGTGCTCAGGGCTGCACACCTTGCTGCACTGCTTCAACAAGGACCTCAGTGTCCTCCCTGCATTGCTCCTGGGGGTCTATAATGATGTCCTCATGTTCTCACTCCATTAAAATATTAGAAACTTGAATGAATTTAAGATTCACTTACTGTGACCTCACCATAAATGGCACGTTGATCCTGAAAAGGCAGCTTGTATACTTGGGGAAAGGGACTCCATGGAGTCCTCTGTGCTATTCCTGTTGCTGTCTCGTGGAAGAGAAGGGAGCAGCCTGAGATAGATAACTGCTTCACAGAACAATGTTCTTTTTGTTCTTCTTCACTGGTGTTTCCACTGTGCCTGCTCAGAACTGGTGTAAAATCTGGTCACTCCGGACTCCCAGATTTGAAATATCTGGGAAAACACTTTGCCAGGCTGGAGTTCCCAGGCAAAATCCAATGATTTGCAGTTGCAGCTTTCAAGACCTGGCAACAGAGTTATTTTGAAAATGTGTTTTGAGGGCTCCTTAAGAAATGTAAATAATGTCCTCTATGAGGAATTTAAATTTTTTCAAGAGGGTCAAAAGAAAAGAAAAATCTGAAACGTAAAATACTTACGGCCTTGGTTGAGCTCTTATATTCTAATTTCTGTTAAAGGCTATATTTTTTTAATGGAAATTGCATTTTGGCTGAAACTTCGGCCCCAGTTTTTGATCAGTACTGAACACTGTCCTTTCACATTAAATAAAGAGAAAGTATAAAGTATTCACAAGACATGTATCAATTTGACATCAGTGTAACATTTCTTAAGTGGCTCATTCAGGAGTGAAGCCCATGACTAACAGGCAAATGGCAGTGAGATACAAGGAGAGATGGTTTTACAAAGCAGAGCAATAAGAAAGGAAAATGTTACACTGTTTGCACCGTGTGTTTTATAAGGAAGATCAGGGTAACAATGAGCCACTATGGAAAGGATTTATTGGGCTATGGAGCTAAAAGTCTGTAAAGATTAAAATTCTGATGGGGTTTGGATGGGGAATTGTTTCTGAGGTTAGTTTTATCCCGCACACTGTCCAAGTTATTAATCCCCTTGTGTTCCCTAAGCTGGGTAACTGGTGTCGATATGCTCCCCGGGCCAATTTCAGGCACGCCGGCCCACAGGCTGGTGTAATATTTCTCCAGGCGAATCCCTGGGTGGTCTTGTCTTGTCTTGTGAAGAGTGAGAAGCAGATAGCAGGAGACTTTCAAGATTGCTGTTGCAGGCATCAGTCTTTGAGTGGAAAATAATCCACCTGGAAGGACACTGCCTTGGCGAGGAGGGGCGGCCAGCCCTGTGATTGGGAGATAAGTCACATACACGCTGAAATGTTTGCAGGCAAGGTGCAATTTGTCAGGGGGAGGCGAGGCTGGCGATCCGGGCTCTCTGGTGTCTGTTAGCATCTGCCACTCGCAGCCACTTGCAGCGTCCCGGGAGCTGCTGAGCCCTGGCAAGCAGCACACTTCACTGCCTGGAAAGCAGGTGACTGGCGTCAGCCTGCAGCTACCCCCTGTGACAAACCCCAGAGATGTGATGACTAGCTGCAGAAGGTGTCTAGTGCCCAGCTTTCCTCAGGGGTGGCCGTAGGATGTCTTGCAGCATAAAACGCAAAGGGAGCGGAACTGGGACGATCCCAAGTGAAAATAAAGTAGGCAGGGAAAGTGTGTTGTGATAGTCCCATCTCCAGGGTTGATATCAAGCACTTTTTCCTCATGTTGTGGATGCTGAGGTGCTCTTGGAACAGATAATTTAGTTTGGGCAATGTGTTCCTACAGGCAGCAGGGAGGCTGTTTTGCACGGGGCTGTGAAGAAGCCAGGGAGCCCCTTGGTGCTAATCCCATGGTGTCTCTGAACTCCCAAGGAGACTGATCTTAGGCCTGGCCCCTAAAGACAGATGCTTCAAGTCAGATTCACCGTGGCTGGAAGTTTTTCCAAGGATGTTCCCCCCTGGTGCTTTGTAAACCAGGAGAGAATATCGTGTTTCACGGAGAAGAGCATGATATTATCACTAGGCATTAGTTTTAACGAAGAGGAATTTGGTGAATTTGTCACTCCCCTGCATAGTTCTTCTGGTTTTGCTTTTGTTATACCAGTTTACATAGAGTAAGGAGATAGGATGAAACTGAAATCCCCTTTTTATTTTTGTTGTTGAAGACCTTTTTTACAAGGGAAGGGCTCAAGATGTTCATAGCTCAAGCTTGATTTATCCAAATTACTTCTGCTTCTGTTAGGACAATGAGTCAGGAGATTTATAATATGTCTATTTCTCATTCCATCTGGAACTACCACTGGAAGATTTTTGTGTGTGGGTCTGGCATAGTCAGCTCTGATCCAATCTGGAGTGAGTGAGTAAAATGCACCTGAGTGGGAAACAATTTTACTGAACTTTTCAGAACACTGAACCACAACACTGGAGACTGAGACCTAAGGGTTCTCAAGAACAATCTTGTATTTGCTCCAATAAAGGCAGTCCTGGACTTCCAGGATGCAGGCACAGAAAAGACATATTGACTACCCTAGAATTCAAAGGACAGAGAAAACTTTATTAAGTTTTGCATAAGAATGAGCATGTGCCTGAATACCTTTATTTTCTATCCTTAGGCAAATGTAGGTTGCACAAAAATGCATGGATCTTCCACAGAAGGGTTGCTTTTCTTAATTCTTGTTATGCATGTGTATTAACCTCAATTTACAGATCTAAATTAGACAGTCTGACAAATGTGGTGCCATTAGCTACAACCCCTCAAAGACTACTTGTAAATTGGAATATCATATGTTATTCTATCAAGACCATCTCAAATAATCCCATACTCTGCTAAAATCCCTCCCTGGAAAGGATTCTCCAGTAACTTCTTAGAGCCAAACACCAAACATCCTTTTTTTTACTTCCTGGGTAGTATTCATTAACAAGAAGTAATGGAAAAAAAAATCTGGGCCTTTACTACAAAACGATCTCTATCAATTTGAAAAATCATGTCAAAGAGAAAGTTTGAAGCCTGATTTATGAGCATCTTGTAAATGGATGTTGCATAGCTTTAAAAATAAGTTTCTGTCTCTGTTTAACAGCATCATTCTGCCTTCTTCTGGATGGGCAAATGAAAATGGTTTGAGCTGAGTTTTGTGTATGGGATTCACTTCAGAAAACCAGGAAAATAAAGGATGGCAGAAAACTTCACTGCTGATCAGCAGATCTTCACAATGCCATAATCTGTTCCTGTTTCTAGTTTCTATGTAGATGTTTTATGTAGTAATAGTGGGTGAGAATTTGTTTGATGTTTTGCTTGGGAGCTTGGTCAGGCCCTAATGGCACTAAATTCCTATCAGGATTTTAGGACACAGATTCCTCCCCCGCAAAAACCAGCTGATATGACCTAGGCAAATCACTTCTGATCAGGTTTTCAGTAGTTCTTCAGCAAGTTCTTATAAGTGCTTAAGCAGGTTAAGTGGCCAAATCCTATTAATTTAGTTTTGAAAAGCTGGCCTTTAGTCTCTCTAGCACATATTTTCATAGGTATTTATGATCCCAGCTACCTCTGAGGACTTGCCCCTCTGTGCCTTCAGGAAAAGACGGATAATAGCACAACCCTACCTACCAAGGATGTTGGCAGCACATGTACATTAAAGATGACACAGAAATAACTTAGGCTGGTTGATCTCACAGCTGTATTCACATGGCCTAATTCTCTTCCCATGAACTCTTTTGAAATAAATGGAAATGCAGTGGTCATAAAACTGGTGTCACCAGAGAATGAATGTGATACGATGATCAGAGGAGAAATGGGTGCAGAACCTGAGAGACCTCTTATTCAGAGAGGACAGAGAGACCTCTTATTTCTCTTTTGGACAAGTGTTGAGGTACATGAGGATGGAACCCCTTCTTCCTTCTCTTTTGTCATGGCTGTGGAGACAAATGAAGGCTGGATTTTGCAGAAACACTTCAAAAGCCACTATATAAACCCGTTTAAATACCAAAATGAATCTGGTATTCCTCTTACCTACCCTTCTATTCTTGAGGCAAAATCAGCACAAGCACTTTGGTTGTGAAGGGTGGGAATTTGCACTCCAGGAAATAGCTGAACATTAATGACATTCAGCCTGTATGGAAGCATATATTTTATAGGAAACCACATTGGTTATGCTTGAGAAATCTTTCTAGGACAGCCATTGCCCTGAGACTTATGCATCTGCATAAAGTCTGCTACATTAGAAACCGAACAGAATGGCCCGTCTCTCCCACGGTCTTAAGTTAACACTTTTCCTTTTGTCTGGGGCACCCTTTTCTAAACTTGAAATCCAATTGGCCAACAATTAAAGCCAATTAGCACGTGAGGAAAATAAACCGCAGAGCCCACTTCTGTGTGTTTCCCGGGCTGTTAGAAAGCCCAGTTAGCTCAAGGCATTAGCATAGTTCAGGACCGGGCGAGGCACACAGCTCAGAGTAGTTGGCCTAAAGTATTAGACGCCTGCGATAGCGCCCTGGCTGAGCGGCACTGTTATTCTGGGCTCACAGCTGCCAAACATTCTTGACAGTAGATGAGGCAGATGTCCAAGGACAATCAAAGAGAGAAGAAAGTTTAAGCCAACGTTTGCCTATCTCATATTCTCTACTTGATCCTCTCCTCAAAGACAAGGCACAGCTGTTGCACTTCAAGGTCTATCTGGCTGAACCCAGCAACTCCTCCCTTTCTCCCTCCTGGCCTGCCTGAGCTTTCTGTGTGCTGGACTTTGGCAACCTACCAGACCTCATTAACTCCTAACAGGACAATTCATGACATTAAATGGGTTTTATTTAATCTTTTTGTGTGTCTGTGAGTATCCGAGAACAATCCTGCCGCATACTAATTGCATGAAAACGCTGCGGATTATAATTATGTGCACACTGCCCACCAGTCTACACGGGATCACCCTGGGCCACAAGAACAAGCACTGTAACATTAACAAGGTGATTTGTTATAGCTGCGATGGCAAAGGTGATACAAAAACAGCAGACAAAGGTGTTTTGCAGACAAAGGCATCAAGAAGCTCGGTCATTTTGCTCTCACTGATGAATAAAAATACAAGAACGGTGGTGATAATGAACACAGTGAATGATGGCAGGTGTATTAGTAAAAACAGAAGTGTCATATCTATTGCTTCCAGCCCAACACAACAATTTATCCCGCTCAGACCCTGCTCTCTGCAGCCCTCATTTCTGCCTGATATTTTCATTTGGGCAGGGAGCGAGTTGTTGCCCAGGTTTTGTGATGATCAGGTTGATTCCTACATTTTTTTCTTTTTTTTCCCCCTGAGTTCCACAGCAGTTCCTGCCTCACATGATGTGGGACACACATCTGCCATGTGGCCCTGTCAGATGGGGATACCTCCAGTTCAGTTCCATAGTATCCATGTGACAAAGGAAGTGTGAATAGCATTAAAATGCCTCTTTAAGAGAATATATTTTAGGGCATTTTAGGACCCCCAAACTGGATCTCATTGGCCTACAGGAACAGACCAGGACATGGAAAACTAAGGCTCTGCCACTAGTTTACTCTGTAGCCTTCAGCAAATCATTTATTTAACAGTTTATTCTGAGCCAATACATGGGAATAATAACATCTAGATCTATTTTTAAAACACTGTGAGACTGTTAGAGGAAAGGAATTGGCTAACTTCAAAGTACTACTGTTATTAACTGAATACAGATCTGTGGAAAAGATGTAGATGGCCAGTTTAAATCGAATAGCCAGCTGAAGTTTCTGGTCCAAAAATATGGAGAGTTTGGTTTAGATTTTCCAAATGTTAGATTAAGTAATGCAAGGTTCTTAAAAAGTATAACTTCATGTTTTCAGTTTTTAAAATATTTTTACACATGGAAATTTTTTTTGTGCAGGCCGAGTCGCAATAACGAACAAATAGAGGCAAAGATTTTGCTCCTCAAAACAAAACTGGAGTGAGTTTGAAGGAGCAATCCTACAATACATTTGTATGTCCATAATGGAGTGGTTCTTCCTCAAATTTAGTAAAGAATCACAAGTCTGAGCATCCAGAAGTTGTAGAAAATGGGTTTTTTACCTATTATTCTTTCTACCCAGTACTATTAGTGCCTTCTGCCCTTCACCCACTGGTTTGTTCATTCGCCCTGCTGCTCTTGCTCTCAGCATTGTGAGCTGCACAATCAGGAGCCACAGCAGACACCGAGGCCACCATATGCTTGAAGCTGTTTGATAGGAGAAATGCATCCCTTCCATGAGAGACAGGCACACGGCTGAGAGGGTGGAAAATGACTCTGCTCCACCAGCAGCCTCCCACGGACTGAGCCACAGCAACCTGTGCATGTTCTTGAAGCACCACAGCTTGGGAGGTGACACATTTGCTTAGACCATGACCATGGTTCCCATGCCTCATCTGGCAGGCAGCAACTGGTTAAATCGTGGCAAAGGGATCACTTTCAATTCTGCGACTATATCCATAACATAATCTGGGATTTCAAAGGAGCCTTGGGCAATCAGCCTCTCCCACTGCTCTACTGTGGGCTTTGCATGTCTCCATCCCTTGGGGTCTCAGTTATAATTCCTAGAATAAAATAATGTCAAAAACTATTTTGAATGTCTCCTAAATGTAATAAAAATCTATCCCTGAAGAGTCATCAGTGACTGGTCTCTGTGAGCCAAATTTAATTTTCAGTGTAGGGAGGAGAGGAATGAAAACAAACAACCCCTTAAACAATGACATTGGGATCTGAATGTGCTGTGCCTCCCAAACCATCCAAAATCAAACACAAAAGGATGCAAAGCATTCCCAAATGTCTTCCCTTCTCTTCTCTTCTCACAAACTCCAGTGGACTAAAGCCTTTGGCTGAGAACAAACTTATGACCACAGCAGCGATTTGGCTGCTCTTTCTCACTCCAGCAGCCCTTCTCCATCTCTCTCCAATGTCTGTTTGCAGCAGCTTAGATTTATTTTTTGGATATTTTAAGTCCATCAGGAGCTTAAGGGTTGTGCTGTGGGAGAGAGAACATGTCAGACATCGGTGCCACCTTCCTCAGGGGCAGCTGGGATTGTTGCATACTCAGGATCCCAGGAAAAAAAAGAAAAAAAAAGCATCAGGAAACCTCAAGAAACAAGAGCAGCACTGCGATAAAACTGATGCATGTGCTACCAGAAGGCTGGGAGAATTAGGGTGCATCATTTTTGCCCGACTTTCAGCTGGCTGAGGGAGGGCCAGCTTCACAGCTACTGCCACTCTTTGCTCAAGGCTAAGAGGAATTTGGCAGCTGAAGCCCCATCCTCTCACATTCATTAAAAACCCCATTTATTCTGTGTGATTTAGTGCTGTGAGACACATTAGGAAGCAGAAGCTAACTAGTACTTGAAAAGTTGCTTAGGTCTATGCTGCTAAAGATATTTAGGCACCTAAGCTGCTTCAGAAAGATTTTTCAAAAATGCCAGAATGATTCATTTCTATTAATTTCAATAAGAGGCAATTAAATGGAGCATTTATTTGTCACTGCCTAACTGCTTAAAAATTGGATGGTGCTGACTCTGAAGATTTAGGAGCCCTGGCTCTTCACCAGAGCCAAAATCCCATGAAGCAACCATCATTTTCCCTGTCCAAAACTCCCTGTATTTTGGGGGCCGTTTGCTGTGTCTGTCCAGGTCTACAATCTTTTACTGCTGTTTCCACTTTAAAGGCGGCTGTATTTTAGTACCTGGGGAAGGATTTGCTGTATACACATGGCCAGACCATGCTTAAGGCTTTTTAAATATTAAAGAAATGGAGAAGCTGAAATTGCCCTGCGGCTTCATGTCCAGCATCCCTCAGCCCAGGTGTGAGTCCCTATGAGTCCCCACAGTAAGGGTGGCCTGATGAAGTGCTGATTCTGATGACATATGTTTTAAGAAGCAAAAATTAAATACTGACACTTTTTACGCTCAGACTGAGTGCTTGGGCTTGTCTGACATATTTTCTTGTGGTTTTTTGGGCTGTGCTTTCAAGGCATGAGCAAGTGCCTAAAATGCAGAGATGGCTCTGGAAAGGGCAGAGCTCCCCACACACTGTGGTAAACTGGAATGGATCAGGAGGAATCTCAGCTGCTGGCTTGGCTGGGAAACACGGGTTGAGGGTTGCAATTCTGTCTCTAGATAGTGTCCCAGGGCCGGGAGCCAGCAGCCTGGGGTGGGGAGCTGCTAAGTTGTGGCACTCTTGTCTTGTGAGGGCGTGACATGAAATGGATGCTTTCTGCACCCGAGAGGAGGAAAACACAGTGGCAGTCACTGTGGGAGGGCACACATCCCAATCCACGGCAGAGAGGCTGTCTCAGGTGTCTCTCCTCTCTGCAGAGACAGCAGGGAACACAGCCAGGGTGGCTCAGATCTACATTCGTTTCCACAGTCGGTCAAGCAGAGTAAAACACAAGGAAAATCTTTCTCCAGGTCCCCAGCTGGGTTTGCCCTGACACTACCCCACCTTGTTTGAGGAAGGCAAGAGTCTGGTTACTACGAGCTCTTTTTGTTCATTAAACCTGAGCTGCAAGGACTAATTTGCCTTTTGGGCAAGGTTGCTGGGTACAAAGCCGTGCCTTGTCCCGCTCACGCGACGTGTCTGTGCGGGCGCTCGCCCAGCGCATCAGGCACTGCAGCACCCCCAGCACCTCAGAGGGGGCAAAGGCCTTGCTTTGGCTGGTGTGCCAAGCAGGATCCCGATTTTCCTGGCCTGCTGTGAGAGCTTTTGTTTGGAGCACTTGGAGCAGCGCTTCACGTTTGCTCCCTCACCTGAATTTTGCTGGTGCCGAGGTAGGTACCAATGGAGCACAGAGTGCTTTATCATGGCAGTCCTACCGCTCCTTTCAGCATGGAAACCTTGGGATGACCCTTCCCAAGGAAACAAAGCAGCCCACACTGCTGCCTCCATAAGGGCTGGCACCTACCAAGGGGGGTCAGACCCTGGCAGTTAAAGCCACTTTTGCTGGGGAGGCTGCTCTCAGGCAGATTTCATCAGGCAGATTTCATCTGGCCTTTCAAACCCAGATGGCAACAACTTTGAGACTGAAATCTCTTGCTGCCCCACAGAGAAAGAGCAAAGGGAAGTTTACAAAAGGCCCATATGCGTCTGAGTCATTTTAAGCAGCTCAGGTACCGACACACCTCTTCCTTATCCAGAAACCTCCTCAGGGAAAGAAGGAGAGACATATGTTTGGCCTCTGCAGCAAGCTCTTATCTTGGCAGGAGAAAGCTATTGATGTTCATGTTTCACATTTCTGGCGCCCAAAACAGGTTCTGATGTTTAAAATGAGGCAGCGGTGGAACCTGTTTTAAATATGTAACAGTCTCAGAAAGGAGCAGTCTAATCACTTCATTATCCAACACAGCAGAAAATGGTTTCAAACCCAAACTTGGGAGAGGGGGGCTTAGAGAAACCTTCCCCAACAAGACATTGCCAGCATTAACCCTGGTATTTATTGCTCATTTTAACTATGGTGCACAGCAAGCATTTTCTCAGCCTTGCATTGCAAGAATATATAATTCATATGCTTAATATTTAGTCTCAGCTCTCCTTGCATATGTTACAGAGCTGGAGACTGTTTGTGTGTTTGCTATATATCAGTTGACACCTCTGTAAAATCTTTATATTGAATGCCTTTGGCAACTATATGCCAAATAATAGCATTACCATTTGTAATTTTCTTAGCTGCAGCTTTCCTGTAAGCTTTGCTGTATGCATGACAAGTAGGAAGGATTTAAAGAGCTTCATTGGTTCTCAAGTCTTCCTAATGACCTTTTCACGCTTTTGTAAGTCAAAATAACTTTTTTTTTCCTTGTCTCCTTGTGCATTTTCAAGTAAAACAGCAAGAGCTCTTAAGTAAATAAGTAAGAAAAGCAGGTAACCAGTGTCTCTGCCCCAGCTTTAGCTCTCTGCTCCTCCTCTCTTACTTCACAATCAGAATCCCCTGGTGTCACTCACAGATTCTGTTGACTCTTGTCTTGCAGATGCTTTTCTTCCCTCACTCTCTTCTTCAGATCTGCTCATTATATTAGCTATGCTGCAAAAAGAAATAGAAAAGAGCCCGTGAAAGATCGGGGCCCAGCGGTGCTAAGCACTGTACAAATAACACAAAGGCTGTCCTTGCCTCGGGACTCGCCGTGCAGGATTTAGACAATATGCCACCGGGGAATAAATCAATAAATGGAAAGGAGAGGAGATATGTTTATACCTGTTAATGATTATATGGAGTTTCAAGAGCCGTATTATTTTCTTCTTTTATAAATTTTGCTTGTTTTCACTGAAAATATCTCCATGCTTCCCTGAATTGTCAGCTTTTGTTGTGTCTTCTCCATTATGGGCTGTGAACTTCTCAGACCTGGGACTGTGTGCTGTTCTTGTTTAGTTAGCACCAGGTACATTTGCAGGGCTGTGTATTTGCTTAATAAAAATAAATAACCAGCAGAAGTTCCAAGCTCAGAATTACTCCAGACACAGCATTTTCCTTATTGCTTTGTCTTGTGGAAAACAAAGTATATTTTATCCTACGTTTATCATGTAGCTTATGTGGTACTTTTCATTTTGATGTATGGCACACTTTCTAATGTGTCTCCCCTCATGTCTCTTTATTACTAAAGTGTTTCGGTGGAAAAGTATATTACAAACAAATAAATAACTTTCAACTACTGTCACTAGTCTAGCGAGAGAGCCACAGGCACAGGCTAGTTGGGTCCATTCATTACAAAGCCTTATTCATGACTTTATGGATTTCTTTTTATTTTAATGAATGCCTCTCACAGCTTTGTCCTAGCAAATATTCCTTTCCAGCTCTTATTTTCATCTATTCTTCCAAAGGAATAGTCAACCCAGTTCAAGACACCTCAGAAACAAAAGAAAAATCCAGGCTGGTTTCCCCACAAATGAAATGTTGGGTCTCGTTGAGGGTAGGGGAAAGCAGAAGGAGCAGAGAGGCAAGGAATGGGAACTGGGCTGCTGGCTTGAATCTCTTGCTGTTTTTCCAGGGAGGGATGGGAACAACTGCTGTTGCAATGAACCCCTCTTTGTCCCCATGGTATTTTCCACTCTGGACAGCAACTGCTGACTATGTCACATCATCAGTGAACCTTGTTTTCTAGGGCTCTGAGGGCACACCACCCATCAACCATGGTGTAGGGTGACACCTTGTCCCAGGCTCAGCCTGTACTGAGCCACTGCTACAGAAACCCAGATTCAGCCTTGGTTTTGAAACAAGATGAGAACCAAGAGTATGAAAATCAAGAAATTGGGGACCATGGTTTGTTGGGGTTGGCAGCTGGATTGACAGCCTTGGCTGGTGTTATTTGCAGGCTGATTGGGGCATGACAATGAGCTAGCCACTGGTAGCCAGGGCTTGAACCTAACAAAACCAAGTTTAAATGCATGAAACTCTCTTTGTCCAGTTAGGAATGAAAGACAAAACCATGGCTCAAACATAGCACCTGCAAACCTTCATTAGTAGCACAAACCTGTTCTTGGTAACACAATAAAGGAGCCAGGGCATGAGGGTGCAGGTTGCCCACACAAGCAAGCTCTGTGCTCAGCAGGGACAGGATCTCACCCCACCCCTGCTCTCCACCATCACCTTCCTGCTCTGAAGCCATGAATGTGCCTGAGGTTGTTTTACATGGGCCAGGTTGTACATGCAAAACTCCACGACAAGCCTATTAAAAGTGTGTTAAATTTCAATGCTCCTGTTTAGGCTCCTTCACCAAGGTGTGGGCACTAATTTATGGCAGCTGCTGGATCACAAACCCACAGATGAATTGAAGAAGAGAAGGAGCTAGGCAAAGAAAAACAGAGAGTATGGCATGGTAATTCCTTTGGATGGGTCTGAAGCCTAGGAATATCTGTTTGTTTGGTTTTGAGCACTTTCTATGAAAATACAGTTAGAAAATAATCTTTTTCAGCTTCATCCTCTCTGCTCCCTGTCCCAGTCCAATTGTGTGAAAAAGCAGCTTTACCATAAACAGATTTTACTATATCAGAGTCAAATTTTACTACATCATTATAGGAGTGTTCCACTGGGTAATATGACTGGCCGCCCTATCAGAAGACCAGTGCTAATGCCATAGTGAAAACATGCCATCACACTTCCCCAATAAAAACTTTTATTGTATCCCAGCGCACATTAAAAACAACACTAACTGCATTAATACATTGTAATTTACTTTTGTATTATGGAGCAAATGACAAAGCTGGTGCTAATGAGGTCATATTTTCCATTACCCCAATGCAAACCCTTGGTTAATCCAGTCCTTGGAGATTTCCACGTGGAACTCGGGCACATGCAGTGTGTGCACAGGTATGCACAGACACCCACAGTGTGCACATGCTGGTAAGGGATGCTCCCATTGTCAAACGGGGTGGCAGAATATGATTTTATTCTAAACTACTGCTTTTGAAACCAACACTTAATTTTAATTGCTCTGACATTTGCATTTTGTTCACAAGGCAGTCTTTAACAAAAAAAATACAAGCGATCCCATCACCGATGGTGCCTTTTACTTGTGAAGCCTCTTTCACACTGTGGTGAACAGAAATGCAATTCTTCTGTGCTGCACAAGATGAGGCTGAACGGATTCTTTAGGGATTGCTTATATTTCAAGTGCAATTATTTAGGAAGCTGTAAGCTTTCTGTTTTATTTTGTCATGAGCGGAATGTTAGAAGAAAACTCATTTCTCAGGAGATATGGATGATTCTTTATTTCTAAACTTCCTGTGGTGTTTTCTTAATGATGCTATTAAATGATTAAGCTTTTCTTTTATAAATTAAATCACCAAAATGAAATCATTAAGGCTCTCTCAGTTTTATTAAGCATAGTTTTTTGCCATCATGTGTAAATTCACTTAAGTAATCATCTACGCTATCTGCTTTAAAACTGTGTTGGCAGCACCACGGGGAAAGTCAGTTCAGCATGGTGGATGGAGATTCCAGCTTTCCTCATTTCAGAGAGCTCAAAATACACTGATGAGAGAGAAGAATGTGTTTATATGAGGAAGGCAAAGCAATGCCAAGGGTTTAGTGAGTGACTGATCCCAATTCCTGGCACTGCAGCCAGTCTCTGGTAGGCACTTACTCTGCTGGGGCTTAGGCTGTGCAAACATTAACATGGGGCTGCACACAGGTGTAGCCTCCTCCCTTCCAGGGGACACAGAATTGGGGGCTCCATTGAGTCACATTAGTTAGCAAATTACTTTGTCTTCATCTTCCCTCCAGTATCTTCTCTTCCTTTCTCTCTGTTTCTCTTCTCTGCCCTCTGCTATTTGTTCTTGCCATGTCTTAGTCTCTGCTGATGAATTAGTCTGTTGCTCAGGGAGAAAATTGATCTTCACTCTTACAGAAGTTGCAAGACAAGTTATGCTTAGTTCAGGCTGTGGTATTTTGCTAGCCCATGCTAGGGTGAGAAATAGTTGGTACTGAGTATATAGACTTGAACTGCAGCTGCAGAAACTGAAACAGAGACTTCACTGGTATTTACATTTAAAGCCTTCTCTTTAGCTCTCAAAACCACTGTTCATTTTTAGTGATGTTTTACCAGGGAGCTCTTCTTTCTGGAAAGAAGAGTGAAAGGAGAAAGATGGGAGATACTTCCAGAGGAGAAGGAAAAACTGTATTTTTGTTAGCTTGCACTGCAACCTGTGGATGTTGTCAGGACAGAAGTGACGAGGCACACTCACGTGGTAACACCAGCATCCCAAGCACTCCTCTGCGTGCCTAGGACAGGTAGGAATTATCCACAGTGAAGCAGCTGAGGGAAGGTGGAGTTTGCTCTGCTGCAATGGGACAGCTAGGTAGTTTTCTCTTCGAGCTGTCAGAGGCCAGACTCCTGCCCTGGCTTCACACAAAGCAGGCTTTGCTTTTGGCTGTCCCTCCTCTGGTTCAGCACTCGAGTTTGCCACATGCTCAGAGGTTCACAGTCACAGGGACAATGTCCCTCTAGAGCAATCACTCCTCTCTCAGCTGTGGCAAATGTTGTGGATTTAATTTTGTTTTTTTAATTTTTGTTTTTTAAACCTACTGAAATATGAAAAAAAAATAGGGGAGTAATATATAAAATTAAAATATCTATCTTTATATATGTATTTCACCTTATATAAAAATAGGGTGAAATATATATAAAAATAGGGAGTAATGATGTTCCCCCTCATGTTACTTTCAAACTTCATTAGTAAGTATCCCCAAAATCCATTCCACATGTGGTCACTTTATCAGCTTCCTGACAAATAAATAAGTAAATATTTTCTATTTAATTAAAATATTTTCAGAAAACTACATGTAAGTGATTCCATGGAAGCATTCCTGAGGTGATTATATCCATTTACCTACATTTTCAATTGCAGAAGCTGATAAAAATAAAGGAATTTCAGAATAATAAAAAAAATTCCTCCAAACAAAAAGTAGGTGTTTAAAATGTATTAAGTGCAACTTTTTGTATCCTCAGATTAATTTTTCTGTGTTTCTTTCCTCTACTGATCAGTAGTTTGACAAACCTCAGAGACATTTGCAGAACACTTTTATATGGAGAAACTTGATTATTTTTTGCTATTACTGTTGACTCATTTTTTTAATTCCTGATGAGGAATCTTTTGGTTCTAATATGTCTCATCAACTTAAGATTCTTTACCTGAGTCTTGCCTCTTTTCCTTCACAAAGTTGCTTAATTACTCAGATTTCTCAGGAAGCCAAACATTCAGAATAAATAAATAGTTCTCAGTTGATGGTAATGTTAATAAATAAAACCTAATTTACATTATAAATCTATTTATGTATATATGTTTATTTATATACTTATAAATAAATACTTATATGTTGTTAACACATATCTGTTAGAACTTTAAAATACTCTAAAATATATGAAGTGCTTTTAAATTTGATGTGGAAAGATATTAAAACAAATGAGAGTCAGTAGTAAATCTGGGACAACATTATTACAAACCTGATGCAGATATCTCTGTTTTTTGCAGAGAAGCCTTTCTGTCAGTGTAGTTTTGGCTGAATTTTCAATGAAAGAATTTAAACTACAGGAACAGTAAATTTTTTGACTTGACAGAAAACATTGTTATATAGACAAATAACTGGCATGCCAGTAAATAAATGGAGCACATTTTCCAAACATCAATAGATGCCTGGGCAAAAGCTATTTTAACAGGAACAGATTTTTTTGTGTGTGCACAGTGGCTCCTGTATAGTGTTTGGAAAATGTACCCATATGTCTACTCACAAATAATGTTCACCTGTAAGGAAATGCACACCAGGTTTATGGATGCTATTGAGTATTCCCAGTCCTACCACTATGAATAATGGTGCTTACATGCCCTCAAACATGAAAAATGCTCATCTGAATGCACTGAAATAGCCTGACATACAGGTTGTTGGCATTATTTTTTAAAGAAGTATTCACATGTGGGGTTGAGGGCATTATCCCAGCCACGTGCCAGTGGAAGGAACAGTTTTGGGAACTCAGCAGAGCACCAGTTGTCAAGCTTGGCTAAAGATGGGAGTGTGCTGCCAAGCGCTCAGGGGAGAGCAGCAAGGCTGAAGATTTGGATTCCCCAGGGTGGGCAATTGCTCGCTGCCTGAGAGACAGGCTGCAGGGCCTTAGGCAAATAACTTTGCTGCCTGTTGCCTCTTTTACCCCATTTGTAAGAGCTGACTGGGTATAATTATGTATCTGTTGCTTTAGAAGATAAATTAGGTCATATTTGCAAAGCAGGTGGAGGGAGGAAAAAAAAAATCAGCAAGTTACCTCTGGTCTTTTCACTCCTCTTTTTACCAACTGCCCCTTGGAATTGCTTCCCTTTGCTAGGAGGAGATTAAGAAATGCAAGGCTGTGTTCCTTCCTGACATACAACGCTCCTCCGAGCATTAAAATGCGCTGACCTTTGTGGCAAGGTTGGCTGGTGCAAGCCAGAGCGATCCAGGGGAGGCAGTGGGGAAGTTCTGCACTCGCTACAACAGGTAGCAATTTGGCTTGCTGTGCCTGCATCCAGACTTTGTCTGTGGATTTGAGCCCTGGATCGCGTGTTGCTAGGCGGATACTATTTTCAAACACTTAAGGAAAGCTTTCGAGTGTAATGTGCGCTTCTCTCCTTCAGCATTTAAAGACTGCAGCAGTGGGAGAGGCATGCGGCATATCTGTAAAAGCCTGAAAGCTGATGAAATCTCAGTTAGATCTGTTATCTCCCAATGCTTTAAAGGTCTTCAGCTGGGAGATTAAAGAACAAGGTTACTGTGACAATTTGTTTACACGCAGGGAGAGATTAAGATCTCGTTGAAAAGGAATAAAAATAACATCATCTTGAGCTGTCACAGCATGAAACCCATTGTAATCAACACTGGTCTGATTTCAGGGATAATTTAAGACCAATTTATTATCTTAATTAAAAATAAGAAGAAGGGAGAATTCAGTGTTTCAGAAGCCAGTTGGACTGCTAAACCAGATGCCTCTGGAGTATCTAGATTTTACACAGTCAGAAACTTTAAAGGTATTCTGAAAGGGAAGCCAAAACCAGGTGATACAAGCATTTCAGCCTATCTTAATAAACATTGGCTTAATCATGCAGTTAACCACGGAAAAAAACTCCAAAATTCCCCAGCACGCTAAAAAAATGAACACAGAAGGCATCTCTTTGCAAAGTCTGTTCTGATCCTGTGTGAAGCAGGTGAAAACGAAATAAACACATATATAGAACCCCCTTTGATTATGTTTCATGCATATATTTTAGCTGCTTAGTTACAATAATAAGATCATGCTGAATATTCCTCATAACTGCTGTTCTTGAAATTTAAAATCCATTAATTCCTAGTATCCAAATAAATGCACAAGCAATTCGGAGTCCAGAGAAGGGCTTGCTGTGTTTCACAGGCATTTGATATCAACCACTATTCAAAAAAGAAAAAAAAAATGCTATTTCTACTTTCTAATTTGTGTAAAGTAGAAAAATCCTTAGTTCTCCAAATACAATGGAGGGGAGGAAAAAAAAAAAAAAGGAGACTAAATGGATTTGCCTGGAATGTTTTTGTGGTGCTTTTGCACTTGTTTTAGCAAACATTCATATGGTTATTTCTATTTTGCATGCTTGCAAAAAGCAACTTTAAATTTGTTTTTCATGATCATTCGCCCTTGGAAGCTGATGATACAAGTTGCTATATGCTCACCCAGCTGGTGGAAGATCAGGGGACTCAAATGGCAGAACTCCTGGCACAAATAATGAATTTTAAAGGCAACTAGGGAAAAGGAAATTTACCACAAGTGTATCTCTCACATGGAATTTGAATCAAATCTGACGAACAGCGTTTGCAGATATCTCCCTCGGAGAAAAAGGTGGGATGGGCCAGATAGATTAGTCACTGCAATTTTCCCAGATCTCCTGTCCCCGCTGGACAGTCCTTGGAGGTTTTGGGAACCATTGCAAGGCTCTGAAACAGACTCAGACTTGGGTCAAGTAGAAAGCTGAATCCAGGATCACCACAGCCAGAAAAAGGGGTTTGCTGGTGAATTCTCACCTCAAGACAAAATAAGAAGAACTTGAGGTGGTTTTGATGGGAATCTGCTGGATCCCAGTGCACCAAGGCTGGCTGTCCTGTCTGCTTCCAAAGAGGAAGGCTTTAGAGCCAGCTGCTGCTCCACTGTTTCATTACCCATAGCTAAAAGTTCTACCTAGGGAATGACTCAGATGCCAAAATAGGGGTTTCCACTGCCATCTAAAATCTCTTATGATACTTCACCAAATCTAGAGCCTCATCTCAATGGGAACAAGTGTCCCACAGGTCCCTTAGTATATTTGCCAGCCTGCCTTGGATGTCCTTGGTCCCTAAATTGACAGTAAATATTTATATGCAGGCACCTGAGTATTCCCCCTAACCTTAATCATTCTTGCTACACTTTACTTTCTAGCCTAGCCAGTAGGGCTCTGGAGGGCAGATTTTTCCCATGTTTCATCTTTTAAATTTCTGAACATCCCAACTTAAAGCAACTGTGTTCATTTGATCTCTTTCCACAGGTCAGAGCTCTGCTGCCCCTCTAAACCTGCATGGGTGGAGGTCACCCAGGAGTCTGGCAGGCAGAGCTCCCACTTATATGTGCTAAAGTCACTTTTGCACACAAGTCCACAGCATCATAACAGTGTTCCCTTCTCTTTAACTTGGGATCTGCTCAACTCCTCACAAACTTTAATGAGGAATCACCATTTTCCTTGGCTCACTCTGTATTCGTGCACCTTATTCCTACTCAGACCTGGACTCTGAAATTGCCGACAGGGACTGGCACACTGTTCCCCCCAGTTTATCAATAACTCTTTGAATTTCTCTTCTTCTTTCCAATGAGCTTGCTGCCCTCCCCAGCCCCGTGTGCTCTGAACAGTTAAAACGCATATTCTTTATTTCACCAACTTTAACGAACACAGTCCAAGGACAGAGCCCAGGGGACCCTGCTCAGTATCACTTTTCATTTTGACCCCTGATACATTACCTCTGCAATCCCCATGCTTCAGATATGCTTTTCTACATGGTCCTTTCATCCACTTGCCCCTCTTGGAGAGTAATTTTCCTGGAGATTTGGGGTGTGGTAGAAAGGCACAGATTTCAAAGCCACATGTCACTTTACCCCAGCAGAGGATCTGACTGTTTATTTCCCCTCTCCCACTGAATTCCTTTGTGCTGGTGCCCTGTGTATAAAGGCAATATGAATAACCCTGAGCCATGTGGAGGGGGAGGTTTCTGTGACTCACACTACCATGCTTTTTTCTTCCCCCTTCGGTGCTGTATTTCCTAGTGCATGTCCTCACTCCTGGCTCTCACCACAAAAGGCAGCAACAATCAACCAAACCTCCGAGTGAGTAATCTGCTCACAAAGAGCCTTTTGAGCTCACAAAGTAGTTGCAGGAGGAAACGTCCCACTGGGGAACCAGGTGGACAGCAAACATTCGCTTTCCATTACAAATTAGTTCAAGGGAAATGGAGTCACCCCAGCATGGGATGCCAAATCCGTATCCAAAGCTACTTCCCACCATCCACGCTAAACATGCTTCCCTTTCTCTCGCTCCCCATCTCCCCTCCTTGTTTACAAACACGTTTACAAGTACTTGATAGGTGACCTTATTTACTTAGTAACCTGTGGATTCATTTATCTTGAAATTAGCAGGTAATGAACTGGAAACCCTCAACAACCCTCCCACTAATTAACATGATAATAAGATTGTTTTGCTACAGAGGTACAATTAGCATGTATGAGCTAGAGGGGGAGAAAGATCAATAAAATGTCTGAAGGGTACTAGGAACCAGTCTCAAGAAGAGAACAAAAGAAAAGAGCTTTATGGGGTTACAACAGGAGCAACGACTTACAGACCTGGCGCTTTAAAGATATCCAGAGCAATGGTCATCTTGCCACTAGATTGCCTGCAAGTAGGCTGGGAGGAGCTATCTGTACCCCATCCTGCTTACCATTCAGAGTAGATTAGGGAGGTATCCAGAGTATTCCAGTCAAAAGGTTAAAACTTGTGGAGGGAAAAAAATAAAGTTTGGGAAAAGTCCAAAACATATATGTGGCATGTGTGCATAAAATAACGCAGGTGTTACGTGGTGAAAGGGAGTGATGTAGAGTCATTTAGTGCCCAAAATCATGAAAAAGGGCTCCAGCATGTTGTGTTGAGAAACCTCTCTTTGGCATTCAATTGACTTTAAGGAGATTACTTGGGTAAGTAATGCTTAAACATAAATCTTTGCAGGATCATGCCTTTACACAGGGAACTGAATAGGAAATAGTGAGAAAAAAATTGCAAAACAGTTTTAATGGGCTCTTTTGGCTAAGTCCCATCAGTTTGAGTATTAGGGAGTTAGGGAGAACTCATGTGAGAGGGCGATGTGCAGTTAGAGAGCCAACTTTGACAGCCAGGGATGTCTGTCTCCTAAAATCCCTGGTTAGGGTAGAAAAAAGGTGCACCAAAGCAGGGCTATTCCTTCCCAGAGCAAGGAATATGAAGGAAATGGCAGGATTTTTTCTTTCCTACATTCATAGTTGCTTGTCTGCTAATCTATTTCATCTACGTGGACTGGATCCATGGCTGTGATGAGGAGAGGGATGCACATCTAAGATGTAGGATGTGGACAGAGGCAAACATGGCACAGGATTTAACAGGCTAATGGGGAAGAAAGAGTATGGGGCTACAGTCATGTTAGTCTCTCTGTCTTGTGAGTAAATCTGTGTGAGAGTAAATCCATACCTAAATATTGAAAATAAAGTATAAACTAAATTAAAAATAAAGTACAACCAGGCCTCCAGCACTTGATGCACTGTCTAATGCCAAGCTGAAGAGCCAGCAACCTGTACTGCTGCCCTTTTATCCAGATATTTCTGGATAAACAAAGAACTCTCTTTCTGCTTGAAGGAGCTTGGTTTAAAGCTCTTCAGGTCTTAGCTAAGCTCAATTTTTTTTATATAAGTTCCCATAGATATTTGCTCCTCTACACAAAGCCATATTTTGCCCCAGATGACTTGGGAAATGAGATCATTCACAGTTGCTTGACGTACATGGGAGGTGCTGAAGGCTCAAATCTGCCCCCAAGCTCTTTCCCTCACATCTGGCTTAACCCCACATCTGTCCTCCCCATCTGTGCTGACGCCTCTGTCACCTCCCAAACCTTACATTGCACAGCACATTTCAGCACAGAAACTGCAGAGGAATTTGGGATAGTCATGTGTCTGGAACACAAGTCTTAAGGTACCACTGACAACTCCTGTGAATATTTTACCATGCGTGTGATTTCTGAGTGAATGTTATTCATCAGTCATTTGAGCTCACAGAATATTGTCTCATGGCATTCTTTGGAGTGCAAAAGAGGAAGGAAAACTATTAATTACTTTTGATTGACATTTTCCATTTGTGTGTGTGTGTGTAGGGGGGGGTTGTTGTGCATTTTTTTCATAGAACCTCAGGTTTGAATTGGGTAAACTGACACCTTGCAATCTGATCTGACAGCCCTGCTTTGTGTGGGAGTTTGTACGACTCCAAAATTTCAGCTGTGAGACTTTCTGCGTGAGCAGTCATTTTATTAGAAGTTTTGACACCTCTCCTAGCAGGGATCAGTGCCCGCTGTGTGAACGGAAACACCAAAAAGAGCATTGTGTGATGCAGAGTGGGAAGGGAATAAAAGAAGTCCTGTACCCAATAGCTGAAATTAGCTCAGATAAAGATCTTTGAAGGCCTTCAAAGTAATAATAGTGGGACATTAGGGCCATCCCACTGTAATTATTGTCATGGATTTGTATTACAGTTTAAAAATCACAGATGCCCACACAGTTTTGTTGGATTTTGTTTCTCTCTTTGAATCTGCCTGTTTTCTGTGACTTTGGGTTTAACTGTTGATTATTTTTTCTTGTAAGAGGACAGCAACATCTTTGGCTTGTTCCAACTTTTGTGAATTGAAACTTGCAACTGATTTGTTAGTGCCCAGCTCTGAAACTCTTGTCTGTACCTGAATGGGGTACAGCAGCTGCCTCAAGTGTCCCAGAGCTCACTGGTTCCATGGGTTGTGTCCACTTCTGCTGCAACTGATGGGACAGATGAAAGAAGAACTGAGAAGTCACTGTTGACTACAGGATTTTGCATTTCTGAAATAAAGAAACAACTTCACAAGTGTCCTGCATCCATGTGGGGTGCAGCTGGGTAAAGGAAGTTGCTCAAGTGAAAAACACATCAAGCAGAGACTGATTGAAGTAAACAACGTGAAGTGCAGGGATGTGGAGCAGGAGGAGAAGTGTATAGGGGCTGCACCTCAAGAGACTGATGCAGCCCTGGGAGTAATGCACAGACAGCCCCTGCAAACCCTATCTTCTGCTTTTACTTTGTCCTCCTTAGCTAAAAGGTTATTTTTGTGTTTGCCTGAACATGATCTTGTGTGGGAAAGTCATGAGAATTAGTTACATCTGAAATTTCCTGCCTTTCTACGGTGTCCCTGCCATACCCTTCCCATTAACTGGGGGCTTTTTGGACAAATTTTGAACGGGGGAAATGCAAAACCAACCATGATTCATTGTGGAAACTAGGCTGAGGGTTTTGTGGGGAGAAAGCAGACTGATTTTTTTTCCTGCTCCCGCTCACCTGCCCTCAGCTAGGTTGATAAATACCTGTGAAGCACTTGCTAGAAAAGTTCCTAGGAGTTCATTGTAATGAGCAATCCTTCTGGCCTAGATTTGTATCTTCCTTGAGAATAGGTGTAATTTTAGATCTGCTTTGCAAGCTCTTTTTTTTCTTTTCCCCCTTTTCTTTCCAATACTCCTCAGTACAATAGGAATCTTGTCCCATGGTGTGAAGCCCCTGCAGAGTTATAAAATTGTGTCACCTTCCCTGCCTCCCTTATAAGTTACTCTAAGTGACACTATTAAAAAGAAAAACCACAGGATCTCCTGGGATCAAAACAATGTCCTGTTGTTATCTTAACACAACTCCGTTTGGCTTTTTTGGCTTTTACCTTTCATTTCCTACAGCTCTGTGCAAGCAGAGCTTGCCTTGCATTGTGCTCCATTCCATGCATGCATTTTCTCAGAGAAGATGCTTTTATTTCTGAAGGATATGCTGGGTGGCCAGAGGTTTCAGATTTCTTCAGCAGGGATTCATCTCTTCCAGCAAGGGGGAGGATGGAGTGAACAGGCCAGTGGAGAAACTTTCATCTCTGTGCAAGAAGGGAGGAGAGACTTAGATTCTCATCACTTCCTCAGACGAAGATTTAAGCTCAAGTATTAACTAATAAACTCCCTATCCCATAGGAGTTGAGACAGGGGCTGTGGGGGAGGGAATGGATTGAACATGTGTGAGTTTCCCACTTTGAGCAGGAGTTTTGGTGGCCTGGAAAATGTAATGTGTTTTCCCTTGCAGATGCTCTGGAGTGTGACTCACAAGCCTTTGCAGCTTGGACAGCTTTGCAGAGGAGCTACCAGCAACCTCTTTGTCCTTCAGGTTACATCACTGAAAAAGCTCAAGGTAACTCATTCCTCAGAGCAACCAGCCATTGTCAGTGAGTTGCTGCAATTGGTGTTTTCACACTTGTTTCCCATTTGTTAACAACAGAAGTTACCTGTGCACGATCAGGTGTAAAACCCCAGCTCCAGAAAACATCTACAGGTTACACACCCCAAAGTCTATTTGCATGTGTGATGTGTCAAGTCACATCTTCTGTGTTACACATTCCTGCAATCTGATTTTATTTGTAACTCAAAGATCCTGCTATTATATATTATTATAACTTGGGGATGAAGCTCTTCCTAATACTACCTTGCACTTATTGTTTTTGACCCAAAAGCCCACAAAGTGCCTGACAAATGCTAAATGGTTTTACCAGAGACCCTGGAGGTCATTAATTGTAGTTATATTCATTTTGCACACATGCTAAGTGAGGGTTTCAGTAGTTTGTACTAGAGCATGTGGTGGCTTGCTGGAGTCAAGTGGAGTGAAGTAGAGATAAACCTCAAAGTTTTCTGATAATCTACAAAATTTCCCTATGAAGAGTCTAATTCAGCTCATGCACTTGGGGACTGGCCATGGAGCAAAGAACCAATTTTCTTGGGAAAAGAAATTTCATTTTTCCCCAATTTTCTTATGAGAGACCTGCAATTGCATAACCAAGAGTCTGTCAGCACCCTAGAGCTGTTCTATCCCGTGGCACAAAGCTGCCCAGCATTCCCACCCTGGCCCTTGATCCCACCCTTCAGTGCATGACCAGCACTGCTTTTTTTGTGAGGAATGCACTGAGCTGTGAGCAGCAGCAGCTGCCAAACCTAGCTGCAAAAGGGTCTTTGAAATGAGAAGGAGGAAGCAGGCTCAGCACTATTTGCACTTTGGGTGTTGAGTTGTAGTTTTAGACCTGGAAGGAGAAGAGCTGTTGAACCACAGCATCCCCCGTTTTCATGGAATCACAGAGTGAGCTTGGTTTGGAAGGGACTTGAAGGATCATCTGGGTCCAACCCATCTGCCAGGGATGGTGCATCCACAGCTTCTCTGGGAAACCTGTTCCAGTGTCTCACCAGTCTCTGAGTAAAAAACTTCCTAACATCTAATCTAAATCTGTCTTCTTTTAGCTTAAAACCATTCCCCTTGCCCTATCACAGTAAAAAGTCACTCTCCCTTGGTTTTTTTTTTTTTTCCTCTTTTTTTTTGCTCTCCTCTTTGTTTTTTGCTTTAATTACTGGAAGGCCGTGGTAAGATCTGCCCAGAGCCTTCTCATCTCCATGCTGAACAACTCCAGCTTTTTCTCTGATGTGTTGTCCAGATACTGGAAAAGGCAGCAACCTGAAGAAGCAGTTTGTTGCAGGCAATCTCTTCTCTTCTTGTTAGAGACAGTTTTATCCTCTGAATTCTCAGTGGTCACTGGAAATTGTTGCTGTCCTGTGCAGCACCTGGCTCCTGGCTGGACACCACCACACCAGACCAGCCTTTGCAGCAGCCAAGGCAGAGAGGGGAGCAGGCTGGCCCCTTGTTTGCACACAAAGCCTTGTCTTGCTATGTGTCTCTATCATTGTCCCTTTTACCTTTCCGTGACATTTCTGAATGTTTTGAGGTTGCTTTTTTTTATTTTTTTTATTGTTTATTTTAATTAAACATGACTAAACAATGATTCTCTGAGTGGGAATCATTCTTCCTAATAACCACAGTGTGCATGCTAAGTATACTAAAAATAAATCTTGTCTCTGACTAGTTAAAAATTGCAGTGATTTGTTGATGCTTTTTACCTGTCACTAGTAAGATATAAATATAAATAAGTAGAATTACATTTAAAATATCCATCACTTCACATATGGAGAGTGGCAATGAGTGGGCTGTAATAATAAAATATACTTTATAAGTGTCATAATCATTCAGACACCAGGAACTCATAAGCCACAGATCTGACGTTCAGATGATGAATTGTGATTTTGTTTTAAAAGCCAGACATGTCAACTCCATGTGCATATTGGGAATTGTAGTTCAAGTGACCTCTGCTAAAACACTGACCTTAACAATGACTTTGTTTTACATTTCCCAGAAACTTTTTAAGTAGGTGTGATACTTTCCAAATGCGGTTGTTGCACTAATGCTTATATAAAGTAATTTAAAATATATTTGACACCTTTGTTGTACTCATATATTATATGGCACAGAAAATGAGATTCAGTGAATGGCTTAAAATTAATTCTATTTTGGGGATTCGGTAACATCGTAAACCTCTTGAGGTTCACCTGTGTGACATATGATATCACTGATAAGAAGATATTCTTCTAAAACTCTACAGCTCATCCATTCTTGCATGCAATAAATAAATACATTAGATATACATACGGATGAGTGTTTGTATTGGTGCATATGAAAGTGGATTAGAAAACACTCAAGGGAGATTCCATGGACTGCAGGGATCTTAAAGCTGATGGAGGAAGGTTGATTCAGTGGACTTCAGAGACCTGGATTCTGCTCCCCTCTCTGCTGCAAGTTCCTCCTGTGTGACCTTGGACATGCCGTTTAAACCCAAATCCTAAAAGCATTTAGTCTCCTGATTCCTGACGAGATGCCTGATTCATGCTGATTTCAGCAGGAATTTAAGATCTGAAAAGGAACTGAGCACTAAAATCCCTTGAAAGATCAGGGTTAAGTTCCTCAGGGGCTTAACCAAGATGGAGATCCTGCTATTTCACAGGGACTTTGCTTGGGTGAGAGCATAAAGGATCATGAGGCAGCACGGTCCTGGTAGCTGCACAAATGTGTGAAGTGCTGTTTCTGATTCCCTGTGAATAGCTGCATGCACTATATAGATGTAATTATAGTCATATCAAATGAAAACACAATTAAGTTCCAGAATTGGAGCTGATTGGCATAACAAAGCTGAGATTTACTGCTTCCTTCACCAGACCAGCGCAGGTTCTAACACAAATCATGCCTCTTAGCCTTCAATTTGATAAACTTTCAGCTATTTTGACATGTAGAGCCAACTGCAGCCTACTCCATCCTGACAAAAAGAGCCTAACAAATGGATTTTCAGTCACCCACTGAACAGAGCTAGATGACAGATCTACATGAAATCCTTTTTGGAGAGAAGGCAGCCTTTTAACTTGATTGATGAAATTATATCTAAATCTAGTAGATTTGGGACTTCAAAGGCATTTTTGCCTACTTAGGGCATCCCAGATGAAGGGAGTATGCTATTTGTACCAAACTCCCATGCTCAAGTGGTTTGCAAATTGACCCCTTTGTAATAGGTTAAAGGTTCCGCGCAAGATAACGGTGGTTCATTTTGATTAATTATGTCAGGGAATTAATGTATGATTACTAACTTTTAGCAGACCCTGCTCTTTCTGACCTCGAGCTGCTTGTTTGTGTGGCTGGTTGTAATTTTCGACCAATGGGTTACGAGAGGTCACTGTGTGGTCAGCATATTTTAAACAAAGGAAAGGGAGGTGGGGAAGGGGGAGCAGAGAAACAGCAATCTCAGATCAGAGTGGGTGGACTACAGTTTACTGGCCTGACAGGGGAGATTTGTTGAGTGTTTTAACAGTAGATTTTTATACATTTACCCTTTCCAATAAAATATTCTTCTGAAGAGCTAAGAGAGTGGCCTGGAAAGATGTTGGGAGGATAATTTAACAGTTGAATGTTAAGCCCATAATTGCACTTCATACTGGTTTCAATAGTAGAGAACCTTGTTAAAAAATAAATTGGCCAGTGTTGTGTTTAGCACTTGGATTGGCTGCAAGTGAGGCTGAAAGCTTCTGATTAAGCCAATGCCTGGGAAATGTTGCTTACAAATTTCTTAACCAATCACCGAGGAGATAGCAAAGGTTGATAAAGCAAGGGTTTGTGGGGATTTAGCTACATTTCATATTTTAAGCCCTTGGCTGAGTATGTGAAGCCATCTGAGAGCTTCTGAAGACTAGAAGGGAAATATGTGAGACCCAATCCTGTACAAATCTCAGCCTGCTGAATCAACTATATTCACTGTGTTCAGTATGGTATTGAATGGAATTGCTCATGCTGAAAGAGAAGACTGTGCCTTGGTCTTCACAGGATATTAGCTATACTATGAATATCATGGGTAGATGAAGGCTGTAGGAGCCTTAAATTCCTCCAGTCCTTGCAAAAATGTGTGGTCTGATTCTGGCAGAGATCTGCAAACAGCAGGATATAAGCAGGTACTTTCAAAGCAACTAAAGCAGGACTTGAGTTTGAGAGCTGCTGCGTGCTAAGAGCCATTGAAACCTGGGATGTTTATCACTTGTGAAAATCAAGTAATACTGCAGGACCTAAATACACATAGAATAAAGTAACCAACAGCAAATGTTAAAACAAAATTGCTATTATCTTACCTGGGCCTCACCCTTCTGTTAAAAATGGGTCTAAAATGAAAGTGGGTCTAAATGTATTGTTTATAGGAACACCGAGAGGCTTTTCATTCATGTTGGCACTGTGCTTTATGGTCCTTAGATGAAAGGCACTACTGATGCTTAAAGAATGATTATTATTGTAATACTTATTCTAAGAACAATAGGCACATTTGTTTTATTTTCCACCAAGCCCCTTCAAACACCAGGGTGTCCAATTAAGAGTAAGGGCTGGGACTTTGATGAAACTTTTCCAGTTTGTTTTGGAAACTCCAATTTTGCTGTACTCTTGGTTGTACCTCTTTGCCTACATGGGGTTTTGTATTTGGCTTTGGATCTCCTTAATTTTGTTATTCCTTGCAAAAATGTGCTCTTGCCAAACTATCTTTTGAATTTTAAGTGAGAACAGTATAAACAAGTTTTGTAAGAGGAGAAACAGATATTATCTGAATACAAATGTGTAGTGTTAGTTGGGCCAGGAAAGTACACTTCAAGCTAAAAAGATGTGAAATTTTCAGACGGGAAGAATTTGCAGGAAAGAAAGAGACGGGAAAGGTAAGGACAGTGAATATGATAAGACTGTGTACAGACTTAGAGATAGAAGTGGTGTCAAAGGAAGAGAGAAGCTAAAGAAAAAAGAAACATTTGAAGTTTATATATATTTACACATAAACCCGTGTGTCTGTTGTGGTTTGCCAAAATTGCCTGGGTCTTCTGAAAATCACCCCACACAAAAAGGAAGACAAGCAATAGGACTCAAGATTTGTTTTACAGGCAGTGGGAAATCTCAGGCAGGACTTGAAGGCTGAGCTGTTATAACCAGTGGGCAGAGGACTGATCATTGCTGATTGCCCTGCAGCTTTTTCCAGCCAACCCACTCTAAGCATAATTCAAACTGGTGTCTTTTGCCACTTAGCAAAGAAAGGAAAGGCTTGTGCCAGGCTGACAATTCCTTAATCCAGTGTCCTGTTCACAGAGGGAGCAAGGCACTGATACTTTCGGCATCCTGACACTACTCCATGAGTGGCAACCAGAAATTCAGTTTCCTGATCCCTGCTTTGACTATTAGTTGCAATTGCCTCTTGAGCTCTTAACTTAATAGAAAGTCTTACAGCTGCTGTCAGAGCATGGATGTCACTATTATTTACTTATTTAGTAATTTTACGGTAGTGTTGGGGGTCTCAGGCAGGTCATTGTACGCACATTTAATAAATGACAATTGCACCTCAAATTATTTACAATTAAAACTGTTGATTCAGGGAAGTACTTGTACATATGTACAGGAACCAAAAAAGCACATGTTAAATTTGCTGTCATACATAGATGAAAACTTGCGCTTTGTGTCCTGAGCTGAAAACATAACAAGCTGTGGGAAAATAAAGTAGCAGAAGTAAGGATTTTGGGATGTACTAGCAGTGTTGGAACACTTTCAGCCGGGTTTTATAAGAAAATGAGATTTATGCAATCGTGTTTTCTGTCAACCTACCAATAATAACACTTAAACTTGGACAATGTTAACCAGCCTTGGCAGAGGGATGGGCAGCTCTGGATTAAACACAGGTCTGTGGGCAGAAGCACAAAGGCTGCAGTTTATCCAGTTCCCAAAACTCCTCCAGTGCTGGAGCTTTCGTGGTACCCAGCTGCTCACGGTGGAGCACTGGGGTAAAACAACACAGGCACAACCATGCTTTTAGCCACATGAGCACCTATCCTGCAGAAAGGTCAAATATCAGGTTTTAGAAATTCCACTTCCCAGGGAACCACTGGTATATTTGTTCCTGAGCATAAGGGAATGAGTTTTCAGCCCTTTGAAAGTGAAGGGAATTTGGTGCTGCTTCCTATGGAGAACGGATCATACCCTGTTACACAGCCTGTAGGGACAGAAAATATTTGTTTCCTTTGCTAATAGGCGAAAACAAAGCAAATTAGAAGCAATAATCTTTGGGTCTGGCAGAGAATATGCCAGGTATTGGTTGCTTTTTACATGTTTGTGCATCAGAGACTTGTATTTTCCTGCTCCTGTGTGTGACTGGGGGTTTGGTGCTTGTACATGCTCTGATGAAAGACCAATTCTGAACAATGCTCTTTAATTTAATGATCCTAATAAGCACATGGGGGGATTTTCTTTACTGTATAGGCACAAACAATGCTACATGCTTCAACATGAAACATAATTAGGGTGTGCAGTAAAATAACGGGGTGAGGGGGAAGGGGACATTTTTTAAAAAATGAGCACAGAGGTGACTTCCAACAAAACTTCAAAACCAGCTTGGCTAACAATGAACATAGCCCCATTCTTTTTAATCATCAACAAAATCTATCACACATGTTCTTTCAAGTAAAGTTTATTAGAAAGAAATTGCTACTAGAGAACCACATGTGAGCTCTGACTTGGCAAGGTCAGGCCAGGGCAATAAACCCTTGAACTTTACAAATATGCAAAGCTGACATAAATAACAAATTAAACCCAGCCAGGTGTAGAGCTGCAGTGAGCTGCTTGCCAGAAAGATTCAAGCTCTGGCCAGCATGACCTCTGTTAACTTGTGTGGAAAGCAGGGGCTTATCTCCTCGGCTTGCTGTCCATTAGGGTTCATACCTGTGGGCTCAGGTCACCTTCTTCTCATTAGCTTAGAAAAATTATATCACTTCATTAGAGGTGTTTGTTCAGCTTCTGAGTGTCCCCAGGCATTTGGATGTGTTGCTGATTTTGCCAGAGCTGCAGACTCTGGGTGTTTTGGGTCCTCTTTTAGGGATAAATCCAGGATCAAACTGCAAGAGGGAGTGCAGAGATTTCTCTGCTGCAGGATATGGTGAGGTAGGATAAGGAGGAGAGGACTGGGGACTTCGTTCACTACACAGGGTGAAAAATGCCTTGTTAGGAGAAGTCTGGCCAGTAATAAACATAAATGAACCACAAGCTGGATGGCTGGCCCTGTGAGGCCTCTGAGAATGGCTGCTCACAGAATCACACATCACCCGAGAGCTATTTTGGATGGAGCTCTAAGTGGTGCTTTAGAAAAAGGAGCCGATCCTTGCACCAATTTTAGACATATCTGTTGTAAATTCTCTGTGTAATCAGGACTTCATTAGAGGTGTAATTGTCACTGCAATCAATCACTGTATCATTCTGAGCATCACTGACAGATTTCCAGAGGCATTCAGCTGCAGATACACCATCTCAGTGGGATTTTCAAATGTCTCTTAAGCGCATTAAGCACCTAACTCCCACTGAATGCTCAAGGGGTTTTTAAAATCCCACTATGTGTCTCTCTATATCTTGCCCTTAAACAAGTGCTTAATTTTAAGTGCAGGTAGTTTCGTTGATGTGTGTAGCACTACTCGGTGTGGTTAAACATGTGCTTAAATGTGCAGTTAAACCATGGCCATAATGGGTGGGGGAGGAATTTGGTGAAAACATACAGTGCTTTAAACATAAATGTTTCACTATCACACCTTAATTTTTGGATACTGGTTTGAGGCAGAAGCAGTGAAAAAAAAAAAGTCTCTTTAGACTTTGAAAATTGAGGAAATTTGTCGTGAGAATCACAAAAAGGGGAATAATATGGCACACTGGGGCATGATGTTCTACAGAATCCCTTTACAAGTGTAACCAGACTTTACAATCTTTGCCGTGAGAATTGCTTTGAATTTTTTTTTTTTCAAATGCAAAGCCAGACCTCTTATAAAAACACTCACCCTGAGAGGCAATACTCTGTAGTGACTACTGAGCTGTCGTGTCCTCTTGAGCAACAAGTTTCACCTCTCTGTGCTTCTCTTTTCCCTCCCACTGTCTTTACTATTTATATTATAAGAACTCTGGGGCAGGGACAGTCTCTGTGTTTGCATAGCTCTCTCTGTAATGGTGTTGTCTCTCTGCTGGGATCACCCAGTGCTGTCGTTAGTAAAATCTAGTGACTACCTTGCACAATAAAAAAAAACCCCTGTAGGAATAGGAAATTGGAAAAAAGCCCCGAGTCTTGCTCTTAGTTATTCAGGTTTTAGTTTTGTCTCTGAGTCACAGGTTATGGCTCTTCAACACGTGAGGTTTATATAGACTTGCTAAAGAGATCTGTCCTGATAAATGGGTCGGATGCTTTTTATAGAGTTCTCCACTGGGTCCACTCCATCATAATGAAGCTTCAACACAGGCCTCCACAGAGCTCCAGGAGAGAAATCTGGGAAGGAGAAAGTGAAGGGAGATTGGGTGAGTTTACACTATGTGTTAAGTGGAAGAGCTGCAAAGAGGTTGGGAGACTTGTCATGACATGCAATTAAAGGCTCCTCTGGGAGTGTCTGTATAAACTCTGCATGTAGCAGAAAGAAAACAGACAGCTGACAGTTGTACTGTGAAGTCTTAGAAGAATATGCAGTGTTCACTGCTGACACTCAAAGGCAATTTTGCTGAGTTCTGTGAAGTCTAAACACTTTTACTTAGAGTTAGGGACAATTCCTGTCAAAGAGCTGGAATTTCTGCTCTAGCTGTTATGAGTTGGCTTCCAGGAGCCTCTCTTGAACTGAACCTGACACACACTCTATTTGTTTTAGTTATGTTTCCATTTGATGCCTTGATGCCTCTTTTGCCTTTGCTATTGATGGTGGCTGGAGCATGTGACAGGTATCCCAGTCACCTGGGGTCCTGTTTGGAGCACATCCTGAGACCCTTGGGTCAGGCTTTTTGTTGTGTCTCCCGGATTTTCTAGCAGGGGTGTACGTGCCTGTGTGACACATCCAGAAGTGCAAATGGGAAGATACAGGGAAAGGACAAGTTCTGCAGGGCTTTGAGCACTGAGGAACAAATAAATCTGGGAAGGACCCTGTCTTTATGTGCCTTGAGACATGTGTTGACGGTTGAAGCCCCTGGTGGGAGAGGAAGGATAAAAGGAAACCTCTGATCTACCAAATCCTTTAACCCCCTTTTTCTCCATAGTGCTGAGAAGCCTGAGTGAGGATCTGCATTGGTATGAGCCCTGTGACTGCTTGACATATTTAATTAGAAGGAAATCTCTCCAGGCCTGCAGTGGAACTTGTGGTCAGAATGGAAACCAGCCTGGCACAGCCATGGAGGCAGAGGCCCAAACCTCCACCAGGCTCACTCAGAGCTTCTCTCAGTGACCTGGGTGAGGTCCCCAAGTAACAGGTTGTCAGCTCACTTGCTTGAGCCCTACATTTCCCATAATACCTCACAGGGTCAGTGTTGTGAAGTGATTTCTGTTTACTCCATGAACATCTCCATTCTGTGGTGGGGAGCCTGTAGTTTTTCTTATTCCTGTTGTCACCACAACAAAAGGGAGGAAGTCACTGGCCCTAGAAGTAGAGGGAGACATCACCTTTCCTTTATTTTCTTCTAGCATTCCATGTGCAGGTCCCTAATAAAAAAGAGGGGAGATGTAGAGAACCTGAGCATCATTCAAATCATCAGACACATTATCACAAACTATTATGACTATTTATTTTTTGGGATGGGATGTCTTTACTTTGCAAAGAGCTTAGAAGTCCTATAGGAGGAACTCAGGTAGATTTTTATTTCTTTCTAGATGTAAGGGAATGGCAAATGAGAAGCAAACAACTTGAAATTCACCAGAGAATTTAGAGTGCAAATTTAAATTATATGAGAAGACTGTGGTGATGGGAAATATAGAAAACTCTAAGTTTTGATGGTTGGACCAGGCTCAGAGCCTAAAGGCATGTATCACTGAAGGGTATTAAATATTTAAAAGAAGGTTTATTTAGAGTCCTCAAAACTGACAGGATCTTAAATACAAGATCATATGGCAAGAAAGCTCAACATCATTCTTGTCAGGGTGAATTAACTGTGCCCTGTATAAATAAGCAGCTATGGAAACTCCCAGCTTCTTTTAAAGTCCTGAAAAACCAAATTATCTCATGCAGAAGGAAAAAAAGAATAAGACCAGGGTAAGAAGAGGACAAACCCAAGCTTTCTGAGGAATTTTATCAGCACATATTTCTCAGGTAACTCCTCACTTGTTTTAGAAGAATACAGAAAAAAAATGTGTTCCCAGGGTCCATTGGTTATTGCCCAGTACAATTGGCATTGGTTGGAACAAATTACACTTGTAGTGCATTTCATGATACAAATTTTCAACTAAATCTTTCCCTTCTAGGTGTTTCTTCAAACTTTTGGGGAAGTGCTCCTCCTCAGGGGAGGAAGTTGCTGTTATTATTGTAAGGAGATTCAGCCAGGCTGTACCTGAGAGACTCACTGAGAATATTCATCTGTGTCTCTCTTTATTTAATCCTTCTCACTACTGCAGCCCCTCCTGCCTGAAAAAATAGCTCCCCTTGCTTAGACTACTGAAATTTGTGACCTAACAAAAAATAGTTTGGCCCAGTAAACGAAAATGAGTTCCAGTGTGTTAGCCATGCTGATGGAAAAGGACATGGGACTCCCGCACAGAAATGGAAAGGAGCCTTGGCCAAGAGCTGGGGTGATGCACACACTGTGTTACAGCAATGTGCACCTCCTTCTACCTTATTTGTGCACCAAAACATGCCTTGGGAATGTTTTAAGGATCTCCACCATGCCAGAATTTCTCCTTGCTAAGCTCTAGCAGAGAGCTGCCAACATGGTATTTGTACTGCTGTGGGAGCCTTTCTGCAGAAGGTCAGTGGGGGAGGGTAATCAGTTTAGAACTGGATGTTGTAACTTACTTGAATGAAAGATTTTTTTTCTAAAGGTGACATTAAGATGAAATATTTAAGATAAACCAGAAGATTTGAGTGGAAATTCACAATGTCCCTCTGAAACAGTCCATGCTGATTTACTGATCTTCCACTTTCAATTTATGAGCTGAGACCAGAGTATACCACTGGAGGATGAGAATAGAGTAGTCATATTAGAGCCAGCTCGTATATCCTACGGACAGACTTTGGAAGAATTAGAAAGTATAATAAAGTGCTTGTCCCTTTAAGACACTGCTTGGATCCTTGCCAATTTAGATCCCAGAGCATTAGATATTTTAAAAGCCCTTAAAACTGTCTCTTTTCTTTTTCCTTAGTTTTTTTTTTTTCCTTTTCCTTGTTGTCTGAGGTTTTCACCTTTTAATAATGCAGAAACAATGGTAGGAGCAGCCTTTGCTTCACAGCTTTCTCCCCCTACAGCTTATTGAGAGTGGAATTCTGTTCCCCATCACATTATCTTAAACACAAAATAACTCTTTAGAAGGCAGAGCATGTATGTGACATGCACAAGAGACAGAAAACATACCTTGTTTTAAAAAGGCAAGTCCTTGGTTTTACATAGGAGCAGTAACACTGGGATACACAAGGGCATCCAGGTACTTTTCAAGCACATAAATACTGCCAGGGCACTGCAGTGACCTTTGGTCTCTGACATTTTCAGCTAATGGTCACCGTATGTGGCAAAAAAAGCTGACCCTGCGATTGCTGGGGGACCTGCCTGGAGGTTTGGATGTCTCCTTGGAGAGCAGCCACCTTATCAGAGAGCTCAGCAGCCCTTGGGTCAAACAAAAGTCCCAGTCTGGGCTCTGCTGCAGTGCCCAGTGTCACACACCCGACACAGCCACTCCTCACAGGGACAGCAAGGGGCCTTCAAAGAGCTCACAATCATTCTGCAAGTATTTCTGAAGGAAATTTTGTTCAAAAATAACCACTCTGCTAATGGTTAGAGTGTCTAAATAAGGATTTTATTTGAAGATACTGTCCCAAGAAGGTTTTTGGAGAGTTCTCCTTGGGCTGGGCTCTGAAATAGAGTTTGATGAAAGACAAAAGGAATTTGGGTAAAGAGGAAAGGTGGTCTGGGACAAGAACAAACAAAAGGTGACATAATAGGCCATCAATCTGGGTCTGTTTTCTGAAAAATACAGAGTAAAGGAAGGACCCAGGGATCTTTGTGCCATAGCACATGAACGGAAAATTGTGATTCATTCTCCTTTTTGCTATTCCTTCAGATCTGATTTTTCTTCTGGTAGGGACCCAGGCAAAGATCCCCTCCAGTTTTAGGCAGCAATTTCATCTCATGCAATGGGGAGATTAGAAAGACCTCTTTAAAGGAGGATTCAATATTCCCTTCTCTCTTCATGGAGATTATAAGATAATGCATCTGGAACAACATTAGCTCATCCAGGTCTGTGGTTTTATTCTTGATAATCAAATCCCAGAAATCTCATTCTCCATCTGCCTGAACATATTTTTGGGTAAGGGGCAGGCTTCAGCCACCACATGTGGCTGTGGTCAGATATTGTGAGATCTCCTAAACATGAGCAGAAAATTTCCGTTCTCTAAGTCATATCTAAACATTCCTCTTTCTCTTGTGCTGTATTTTCTTTCTGCAGCTGAGAGAGTTATGGTAGTTCAGGACAAGAGAACATGTTTGTTTCTCCTTTGGTAGTGTTTACTCAGCAGACTCCCAAACTTGGGTTCAGGCTGTATTTGCTTTCAAATGAGAATTATCTTTATGGCCTCAGCCTTATTCTATATAGTACAGTTGTGTCAAGGGCTAGAATTAAGTCACTGTCTGTCTGGATTAATTTTTAAGGGTACAATGAAGAGTCTGTGGATGTCTTGTTAGGAGACAGCTGGCCAAATGGACATAGGACTTCTTTCTGAGTCTCAGCAACATCTGCATTCTTAAACAACAAGAGGATTTCTTACAAAACCAAGTGGGTTTCCTGTTAAGTTTAGCCTAGAAGTGAGATAATTACAGGGAAAAAAAAAAAAGCTGAAATGCATCTTAGGGGCTTTTAGGAGCTTATGACACCTTGCTTGGCCTTTTGAGACAGCTATTAGTCATTTATCCCCTTTCAACTGCAGAGCACTGGAGTGCAACATCTGTGCTCTGCTTCACCTTCCTCAGGACCATTCAGGAGAGATGGAGCAGATCTTCCCACCAGCATCAATCTCCTGGCTCAGGCATCTGACTCTGTCTCACAAAGTTTTGCATTTTGTCAGCGAGGACATTACTTTTTTAGTGACTTATGCAAAAGCAAATTTCTTATAATGTTAATTGTAACACTATAAAAACATACATTATACATTAATTCTAGTCTTACAACTCCTCTAATTATTAACCATACATCTAATAAACAAATCCATAAAGGGCACTAGTTTCAATTACACTGATATAAATTATGAAGAGACATAAGATTTGTGCTCTATTGTGGATCAGTGACGATTCTTTGATTTCTAACCTTATCTGAAACTCTGTCAATAGCATTTTATAAAGCAGGTGATGTTAACCTAAAACCCTTCAAGATCAGTCAGTCTTGTAGAAGACATTCTCAATGCAGCTTTCATATTGTCCAAACAGCCACAAACATATTTAATCTTGAAAGAATTCTAAGGGAGAAAAAATAGTTTTTTTTTTTTTTTCTTTTTGTAAAAAGACTGAATTTTATTCATATTTGAGAATTATAATGTAAAAGAATTGTGTTTTCCTCAGCAAATCAGCAAAATTTCAAAGTTTTATTTTTAGCTTTATGAAATATTTATTTTCTCATTTCATATTTTGCTCAGAATGATTATTTAACAAATTGATCTCCAGAAGTTGCCTGGATTCACTCTGGTGTTAGACAAATTTCAGCTTCTTCTTTTGTCCAACTTTTTTTCCATGAAATTTGCACATATCCACGGCATGATGATAAGCAGACTGAGAAGGGATCTGAAGAAATTGCCCTGCATTTTAGCCCTCAATTATACGAGGTGATCTTAAGAAAACAAGAAGTCAAGTCCTGAAAGGTCTCTGAATAGCAATGGAAATTAATTCATGCCAGATTGTTCCTTGTTAGGAGTAAAGAGAGACTGTTATAAGTTGATTAACACAGAGAGCTGATGGATATTCTTCTCGCCTAAAAAGCAGTTTCTTTGGTTTTACAAACTGATAAAAACAGGTGAGTTAGAAGCCTAAATGACAGTGAAAGTCAATGAAGAATAAAACACCTGGGTCAGGAAGCATTTGAAAATGCCCTGGTGGGGCAGTGAATCCTGACTTTGTAGCATCAACCAAGCAAATAAAAGGTCTTCAAAGTTATGAATTCTGTTATCTTTCAAAGGGTGAGATGAGAGAAATCAAAATGGCTTCATGGCAATTCATCTGAGAGTCTGATGGTTTAAATTACTGCTTTATAAACTGCAGCAAGATGTGTGTCAGGGCCTTTGCCACCTCAGAGCTACAGAGCATGGAAAGATACCATAGTAAGTCATCATAATAATATTTTTCATTCATAAGGATTTCCAGCAAGTCTACAGATGTAACAAAGTGAAAAATAGAAGGTGTCTGGTCAGACCTATCTACCTTTGCAAATAAAGTCTAGCACTGAAGTTACTTCATTTAAAAGCAACTACCAGTTTAGGTTAGATTTCTATCAGAAAGTGAAGAAGTTACTTCTGTCCTTGGTGAAAGCACATGGTTGGTCTTTGGGAGGCTGTACCAGTTCAGGCACCTGCAAAACTGAGTCATTTTGCAAATTGGTGCATATTCATAGTAGCACAAGTAGTTTAAAATGAAATCTGGAAAGGAAATGCTTTTTTCTTCATCACTGACTTCTTGCCACAAGCCATCATCCAGTCTGTACAGCTTCAGAGAGTTCTGGACTAACATCATCACCCTGCAGCTCAGGTGACTCCCTCACATTCAGGTAGTCACCAGAACAGTCATCTCCAAATATTCCTTGAGAGAAGCATTTGCAAACAGCTGTAGGCTGCCAATTGATCATATAGACTGTTGGCAAATATTTATGGTTAATAAAGGCATGGACAGGATGCTGGATTGATTCACAAGTGCTTTTTGGCACAGAAAAAAATACCCAAATACTCAGTGAGTCATATTTGAAGGGAATAATTAGAACAGTTCTTAGGCAGTCTGAAAACCACATCTTCTCTATCAAAGTGTCTTTGGAAGGGAGCTAAGGTGTTCAGTTTTACCTACACAAACACAAGCCTTATGTAACTGAAAAAACCCCAAAAGGTGAGAAACACCTGAAGAATAATTTCATAGAGTCATGAATGTTTAAGATTGGAAGGGACCTTAAAGCTCATCTAGTTACAACTCCCCAGCCTTGGGCAGAAACACCTTCCACTGGGCCAGGGTATTCCAAGCCCCATCCAACCTGGCCTTGGACACTTCCAGGCTCCTTTTCTCCTAAATGATTCAAGCAGGCCAGGTGAATTTGAATTTGGTCAAAATGAGGCCTGCACAGTATTTCACTAGAGGTTCTCAATTAGGACACAAGATCCTGAAGAATGAATTAATGCAAGGGGACTTGCTCTTTTCCCCTCTCGTGTGTGAGGTTACTCCTCGTCCCCACAGTTCCTGCTCTGCCAGCTCATCCCTGCCTCAGGGGAAGGACATTATTTAATAAATATGTTTTGGGTTTTAAATAGGAGGTTTTGCATTGAAATAGATATCTGAGCCAACCCAGCAGAATCTGTGAGATGTGACAGGAGCAGAGTGACAGTGGTAGACCAGAATGGCTGCCCTCAAAAAATGGGAGATAAATATTACAGCTGAAAGGAAACCTCATTCCCTACATTTGTGTGCTTTAATATGTAACATTCATACTTGGTGATGGACTCTAAACCCCTGCCAACTTTGGGATTCTGTTCACTATTTCAATCATAATTTAGGTGTGAGGGTTAGGATTAACAGCAGGCAAACATGAACCATGGCTGCTGGAACTCAGTGAGCCTACCAAAAGTGGGGAGTGGGTTGGCTAAGAGAGTAGTCATTGGGGAAAAATGAAACTTAGATGTACTGAAAATGTAAAAGAAAATTGCAAGCAGCACAGGGAAGGAAGTTGATTGGACAAAACAGGGAACCTTTGCAGCTCTGGATAGAAAAGGTGAAATTCAGTGAAAAAAGCAATAGCGAGAAGGAATAGGAGACAACCAGAAAATAATGATATGTCAAAAGGATGCTTATGTCCTACACAGAGAGTTCTGAACCCATGAAACAGGGAAAGAATTCATATCACCCTCTTTTGGCTTTGGTGACTTGCACTGTGGCAGAGGAGTAAGACTCAGGGATACACTGGAAGGTTATAATGTGGTGTGGGTTTGTCCAGAAGATGGCTAAGCAGGGTGAATAGGAGGAATTTAAGGAGGGCTGTGTGTTATTTGTTAGAGAAAAGGAGTTATTGCAGCTTTGCCAGGTGGGTTGAGGCAGAAATCTCATACCTCTGAAAGTAATACCAGATCCCAAGGGCTGGCTAGAGGAAATCTCCTCTATCCACAGTGTTCATTAGGCCATTTGCCTCTATAAAGATCAGACAAATTTATGTTGAGCTAGGTCACATGAGGCCAAAACCTCACCTGCTTCAGGCTTTCAGGACTGTACTTTAATGACAATTTAGGGTCTAATGGAAGGCCAGGAAAAGGGTCATTTTATATCTGGAATATACTAGTATCTAACGCCAAAATGATGTAATATATCTGATTGCACATTATGTATAAATCAGGACAGCTCTTTAGTAGAAGGGCCATATGTTTTCCATGCCAATGGAGATTTACACAGATTCCTGGGACTACCTGCCCGGGTTAAGGCACTGTGACTCCTTCTCCCTTCCCAAAAAAGCTTGGCCACAGCACTACAGCCAAGCAGGCCTTTAAAATAACAAGCCACAATAGCAAGAAAGACAGCAAACAAGCCCCAAATCCAGCAAGTGTGTAGCCAGGCTCTCCTGCCATAAAGCTCAGTGCTGGCATTCTTTGGGAGCGTGGGGCGGGGGGAGCTGCTGCATTCCCCTGGAATGCGGCGAATGGCTTGTAAATTAGAGTCCCTAATGAAACCTCGCTGGTGTCCAACTGCAGCAATCATCTGGTTAAAATCAGGCAGTAATTCCACTAATTTTACTGCCCTTCTCCCAGCCCTCAACGCCTCATTTAGGAAAAAATGTTTATGTTCCCCTCAAAACACCTGCATTTTAACTTGGGTCCCCAAAGCAATTATTTTTATTTTATTTTATTTTTAAGGCTTTCTGTTGTGAAATGCAGCATCCCTCCCTTTTCTGAGCTGAAGCACATGAACGCCCTGGGATTCCCAATCTTCAGGCATGTTTAACTAGCACTATTTTTCTTGCACACTTCACAAGCTTCGCCATCCTATATATTTTCCACCCACAGCTGCTGTCCAGAAGTGTTTAGGATATATTTTTTTCCCCCGTCTCAGTAAATGATGAAATAAAACTACGTAGAGCTGTTTGCATTGTGACTAAGGAAGTTAAGGTTGATGGAGGTGATAGTGACTGACACTTATCCAATTTCAGGCTTTCCAAAACGTCTGTGGTTCTTATCATGATTTAGTCTCTACTAGACCTTGTAGACATTAAACAACAAGAATGAGCACTATTCTCACTCAGGAAAAGAAACATTATATAGTGGATGCTGGAACACTACCATGATGGGCTGTGAGATCTTACCATCTGCTATTCCATTAGGGTGAGTTATTCATTTTGTCTCCTTGGTTTCATGTTCATTTAAAGCTTTGATAGATTATGACTAAAGATCTCCTTCAAAAGTTGTAAGCAGATATCCCCAGCCTGTGATGATACCATTTCTTGATGCACAGACATCCCAGAAAAGGGGAATAGGCTACCCATAAACAGTCAAATGTCTTCCCTTCTCTCCAGTCCATACAATCCTGAAATACTTAGCCTGTCAGCAAATTCTTTGAGAAAACAGATAAATTCCCCATTCCCCAGTCACCTGCAAATATCTCCATCCAGTTTGCTGAATTCCTACCATCCTTTCCATCAGGGCAAAGCCTCAGCCAGGCCACGGTGTGCCAGTGCTAGGGTACAGATCCTGGTAGATCAGGTAGCCAAAACTAGGTGCAGCATCAAACACCCTCCCTTATTCACCTCAGAAAACAAAGAACCAGGACTATGTAAAATATTGTAGCTATCCATATGACTGTTACTTCTGTAGATATAATTGGGTGGAATGGGAATTTTCCATGCTAAGCCAATTCCATGGGGAACACTAATTTGTTGAAGCTGAAAATTAAGCTTTCTCTAGCTAGCAAGGAAAATGGCCATGATTTCTGAAGAAGCAGATCTGGGAAATCTGTAGCTTGAAGCATTCAACTCAAGAGTGAGGATGCATCTCTGAATTCCTATGTTCTTTCCCTCACACCAGGGTACCATATTCACTGTTAGTAAACCTGCAGTCAAGCATGCCTAAAGAAGGGAAAGAGTGGTTTGTTTTGGTTTCTGGATCACTTGGAAAATGGCAGAATCTTTGATGCTCTCACATCTAGAGGAAACAGACTGAATTCTTTGCCCCTACAACACCAGAAAGCAATTTTCTTCCTTCTGCCACTGCTGGTTTGATAAACAAGTTATTCTGGACACATGGCAAAAATACTTAAGTGGGAAAACAGTGTGCTGATCAAAGGCTGATGGACATCCAGAATCCTACAGGCAGAGAAGCTCTGCCACCTCTTGGGATTTCTCTCTGAGCTCAAGGGTAAGAACAGAGGCTGGTTATGTCCACTGAGGGCTGAAGCCCACAATGAGATGAGGAAAAAGGAGCAAACCCGACTTCTGGACACACCTAGTCACAAGAGGAGATTAAGGAAAAAAGAAAGACCTATTGACAGCACCCAGAAACACTGTGGGGGAAGGCAGTAGTTCAGGCAAAGCAGCAAAACCAGGCCTATGCTTAATCTCAAACTTCAAAGAAGAAAATTCCTCAGAGCTAATAGGTCCCAAACCAAAATATGGTCAGGTATGGAACATGTGGTCACCACAGCATCCTGGAGGCTGCGAGAGATCCTTACAAAAGCAACTGGGAATCTCCCTATTTTTTTTTTCCCCTTTCTTTTTACTTCACCTTCCCCCAATATTTTCTTCTTGCCTGCCTCCTTTAAGCCTTTGTTTTGGGCTAACAGTATCTGAACTCCCTTGGACTTGATGGTGCAGGCCTACAATGGAGCAGAAAACACAAATGCAATCCCAATAATGAACGGGAATGAAGGAAATATCATATTGAGCACTGCATCACATCCAGTTTTAATTAAAAGTATCACAAGCAGATTTATGTCCGGCATAACTTCTCCTGCTGTTTCCAGGTTGTATTTTTCTTCTAGTTTAATTGTTTTTCAGTGCTGTTTATGAAAGCTGCCTCCCAACCAGAGATAATGCTGAGATTTTAACACTTTATCTGAGTTTACTTTCAAGGAGCTTTCTGCTTTTTGAATTTTTACTCGATTTGACATCTTTCTGAGAGCTGGCAGAAGCAATGCATAGCTTGATGCTTTAAAATGTGCAATTGTTGGAAGGTAGGGAAAGAGCCTTTCTTCAGCTGACTCTTATTATGAACTCACTGCTGGGACTGAGACTCCAAATCAGCAAATAGCATCCCATTAAGGTCAAAGAGCCTGTTGAAGAGTGTGAGGTTGTATGAGAAAAAGAGAAAGTAGGGGACCTTCCCCTCTAAGGTGTTGCAGAAAATCTATTTGGAAGTCTAATATTTGAATTTGTTTGGCAATACAGTTATGTTTTTAATTTGGATGAACTTAAAGCTTCAAACTTACAGCATTTCTTCCAATGTTTAGCCAAAATATACCAGAAGTGATAATGGCTCCCTTTTACCACTGAGAGATTAATAATCTCCTAATTTCTGTGTTTTCCTTTCTTTCTGTCTTCAGGGATCTCTGGAAGCTAAATAAGAAAAAGGTATTTTACTGTGAGCTTTTCTGCAGTTTGACAGGTGGGAAGTAGGGAAAGAAACTGCTTTTCATAAGAAAACAGCAGAGCTAAAATTAAAAGTAGGACTTGCTTCTTAACAACTCTAAATTACTAGACAATTTGAAGCCCACATTTCACTGCTTGACTTTTCGCTTGGAGAAGTCAAACCAGAACTCCAAACACATCCATTCTCAAACCTTGGGAGATTTCACATCCTGATCTGAGCTTTCCAACATGCTCCCATTTCTGATTAATGCATACCAAACCTACTCTGTTATAAAGTCAAATCAATGCCAAATGTGGTGGTGATTTTTTGATAGGAAATAAGCAACGTCCACCAATATATTTAACACAGGTCAGTAGACAGCCTACAGTCATGACAGTCTTGAACTAGTGACCTAGAAATGAAAGACTCCTTAATCCCTTTACCAAATCCTAAACCACTCAATTCCTGCCCCACCTCAGCAGCCAAGGTATTTTATAGATGTGCTGGAGGGTAATATGTAAGCCAGCAGAGTGTAAATTAAAGAGGAAAAAAATGCTCTGCTTGCAATAACATTGTAATTGTGGAATTTGAGAAAATAAGGGACTCAGGAGAGGTCTTCAGTCAGCTTGTCTCAAATTCAGTGCAAATTTATTCTGAGAATATTTTGGCACCTGCAAGCAGCCCAAAACTTTTATAAGCATCATAGCAAGGGAAAAGTGATGCAAGTGAAAGACTGCAGATAGACTCAGAAAAAAGGTCTTGATTGTTCATCTGACCTGTTGGCTTCCTCTGTTGCTACATGAGCTTACTTTTATGACTGTCTAACTCCACTGATTCCCATGATGACATTAGGAAGTCTCACTGGCATACAGCTGGAGGGTTTAGTCTACAGGGATGAGACTCATGCCTTAGAAAAGAAGAACAGAAGCCACAGACACCCATCTCATAAATCCTGTGTTGTTTAATCTGGTTTATTTATCTTTGTTTTGCGATTGCCATAGGAAGAAGTTCTCTCTTGTGTTTTCTTACTCCTTCTCACAGGTCCTGACAAGAGGAACCATGAGAAAAGTATTCATTTCGGAAGCTGTTTCCTGTAACATAACAGAAACTTAAAAAAGAAGTGGGTTTGAATTCTAATTGAATTCAAAGCTACACAGCACAGACCAACAACAGCAAACTCTGTGCCTGTACAGTTGGAATTTTGCTGCCAAATGTGGTTAAACAGTTTTTCACTTTTCCCCAAAACATGAACATTGTCTAAGTAGAAAAGTATTTCCATTTGTAGAAGGGACTTTTTTTCATTTTGTACATCTGCAGGCATAAAAGGACCATAATAGACCACAAATTAGATCCGGGAACTGAAATAAGCTCGGCTTGTAACTGAGACCACAGGTCTGTTAAAAAACCTACAGCATCATTTTTGGGTGAGCTCTTTTTTTTCTTGTTTGTTTGCGTTATTTTTTTTTATGGCAAAGCAAATGAAAACTCATTTTATATTCAAATATGACACCATCTGTTCCCTGAGTTAGAAAAACTGGGTGAACTGATCCAATATACATTGTGCTAGAAGTAGGGGAACAAATGCAGAAATATCTCTTTCTCTCATCTCCTGTTTTGTGTCCCACTGTTCCATGACTTGACCACAAAGGACTTGCAGATGGCACACGAGGGGTTTTTTTTTTTCCCTCTGTTTGATCTGGTCCCCCCATTCTTCTGGGCTAGAATTTTCCCTTTCTCAGTGTGATCTGCTGTCTGTCTCCTCTTCCCTCTGAAACAGCCTCTGTTATTGCTCTTCCCCTGAGGTGATGGAGGGCAGATCATGTAGGACCTATTGCCATAGTCCTGTGGCAGACAGTGTGAGAGAGGTGATGCTGCTGGGCTCGAAGGAGAGGTGGTTTGTCATGGGAGACACATCTCACTGCTATTTGTGGTCACTACTCCCACTCCTCACATGATCCTATGAAATGTGGGAGCTACCTCCAGGAATGGCTTGGACCAGCACAGTGACCAGATGCTGAAAGTCCTCCCCCCATGTCTTCTGGATCAGTCCTATGAAAACCCTTTTTATATTTAATACTTTTTTTGTAACCATGAAAAGAATGAAGCAGATCCCTTGCAATCACCTGAAGCACTGGACAAGAGCAGGTGGTAACTAAATAAAAGAAGGAAAGGGACAAGTAAAAAACTTCCATGTGTGGAAATCCCTGGGAATGTGGAAAATACTCTATATAGCTTTAAAGCCCATCAGTTGAAACAGCATGAAGAAAAGTTCCTGCAAAAACCTCTATCCACTACTCCCCTCTACAATGAGCCAGAAAAAGAAGAGTCCCTAAGCTAATGGACACAACAATGGCTGGTTGTGAGGCATATGTTAAACAATTTTGGGTTAACACGGGCAAAGGAAATCAGCTATGAAACTGTATTAAGGAAACATGAGACCACTGTAATCTGCATAAAAATAAATTTGGGTATATTCCCAACACACAATCGCACTGTGGAATTGCAGGAAGTGGGCTAATGGGAGGGAAACTTTGCTTTCCCTAAAGAAAACCTGCTCGGGATTATTATTTTTTTTTGTGGAAATAAAGCTACTTTCATATTCCTCTCATATTGCTGTCCTGTGTTTGGAGTTGAGTGAATAATTTGGATTAAATAATTTTCTCCATGAAATAAACCTTCTTATTGCTCAAAAACAGTTGATAACATGCTGGGGTTTCCTGTGCTTACTCTTCATTTCTAATTGTTCAACATCTTGAAATTATATGTGTGTATTCCTCTAAGGATTGATCGGGGTTTGGGTTGAGTGTTTGATACCCTAATGGCACTGGAGCTCTAACAGGTATTGTGACAGGCTCCTTCACTTTTCACCTTTTCCACGGCCCCTTCTGGAAGGGGTGTGCCACTGGAGATCCCAGAAACAGCAAATCCAATAACAATTCCTGTTGGGGTGGGCTTTGGAGAAGGTGATGCAAGGAAAAAAGGCTATGTGAGCTTTCTCCTTTGCTCACTGGAGTGGGGAGCAACTCCTCTGAGCAGGGACCATCACTCAAGGGGACCTTTTGTCCTTCTCCAGGGCTGTCCTGTGGCTGGAAGGCAGCAGGCTGCTACAACACAGGCTTCCCAGTTTGCAGGAAACAGGTTTGGTTTTTGTTATCCTTTTGGCTTTACTCCCATTTGAACAGCAACCAGCATTTTATAAAACTTGGAGCGAGGCAAGGCCTCTTGTGTTTCCGCCCAGGAAATCCTTGGGGCTAATGGGGTGATCATGCTGGGTGCCACCACTGCTGGCCAGGCTGTGGCAGCATGGGACACAGCCATGGGACACTGTGGGGACCACCTGGCCACTTGGGTTCTTTGCCTGGGCCATCCCTTGCTCCAGCCATGCAGTTCAGATATCCTGGCTGACTGGCTAATTTATCATCATTTTTGGCCCTGATAAAATTCCCATTAGGAAAAAAGGAGGTCAATAGGTTCAATAGCTTGGTGGCACATCAGGTGCTCAAGAAAATTGAGATTTTTTTTCTAGTTTTTCTGCTAAAATCAAAGTTGTTTTAGCAGTTTCAGAGTGCTTTTTTAGGTCTACCTCTGGTCCCACCTACTAAGGATTCAAGCAGGGCTCTTATGGTTTCCCAGCCTGAAGAAGAAGGGAACTCTTCTCAAAAAATATATTCCCACTGCAGCTGTGAAAAAGCAGACATGTGTCCAGGGTTGTCTCTGTCACCCTTCTGTGAGCAGTTACTTCACACAGGAAAAAGAGGGAGCAGAGACAAATAATCATTTCAGCAAGAAATGTGTCTAATACTTTTCCTCCGTGAGTCACTGAAGCTGCCAGCTGGGTGTTTGCTGAAGGAAGAGAACAACAAAATACAGAGCAAGACAAGGAAGGACAAAACTTGGCTAAAAGCGAATCCAAACTTTTCATGTTGTAAATTTGGAGGAAGGAATGCAGTCCCCTCCTTCCTTCCCCACCACTCGCACACACAAAACAACCTGAAGCTTGTAGTTAAGAAAATAAACTGCAGAGAAAGCCCCTGAAGGGCCTTGGCAGCAAACTGTTCCCACTAAATTGGGAATCTGCACACTCATAGTCTGAAATAAATTAAGATGCTGGGGGGTGGAGGGGAGGAAGAAAGGAAGGGAGGGGGAGAAGACAGGGGAAAATCAACAGCTCTGGGGTGAAACAGAGGTTGATGCTGCCTCATCATTTTTAAACCTAAAATAAAACAAGCAAATTTTCTTTAACTGCAGGTCAAAATAAAAGGGGAAAAAAAAATCTTCCCTCATCTGTTCACAGTAATTACTAACAGAGCTCAGCCCCTGCCAGCTGCAGAGTTCATGGATAAATGGAGGGACACATTATTCTCTCTCTCTGGGATCAAAAACTCAAACTTTGTATCTCAATTTGCCTGTGGTATGTCTTTCATATACTCCTGCAAAGTCATTTCACTGGGCTGTTCAGTCGGGACTTTTTCATCAGACAAAAATTGTGATGTTTGCAGGCTTTCAAGTTTATTTTAAGTTTGCTTCTGAATGAGAAACATGACTCCTGCAATTTCCCAAACTTTTATTATGTCATTATAGTGTATTTATTATTGGATCTATTCACTTTCCTTGTTAGCAGCCAGTCCCAGCAGGGCAGGTTCATGCTCTAACCCACAGGCACTGGCTGCTCTGGATGCAACGGGGTGTGGAAGTACTCTGGAGGTACCAAACCATGTGAATATTTGGAAAGGATGAGATGATATTCACCAGAATACCTCAGCTATTTACTCTGTGATCCCAATGCAAGCTAGTGATTGATTTTTCTGCATAAGTCACTTGTCCCATGGTGTGGCATTCCCTGTTTATGAGCTGTTGAAGTGCCAATGATGATAGACTTCGCTGAGCTTTGTACATTGACAAAGGGAAAGGGATCATATCCTATTCCTGATATTTGCCATTGGCTGTTTCTCAAGGACCCTTTTTTTAGGGTCCTTTACCAAGCATGGACAAGTAGAACAGCCTTGAGGTTTCTTGAAGTTGTCACAAAAAAATTAATTGGGTGAAATAAAGTTTGCTTGAAAGCTGCTGTGATCCAACAAGTTGATTTCACCGAAGAATTCACACCATTATAGTGCTGAACATCTCCATGGATCAAAAAGTCCTTCCCTCACAGACAGCAATGGGTAATTAAGAGTCACAAACTGTGCATGACTGGGTTTGCACCCACTGTTTCAGGCAAGGCAATGATGGGTTGTGTATTTGTGCTGTTTGTGAAGTTAAAGGATCACCCACGTTCTCTACAGGCTGTTTAGCAAGACCTAGAGACGCACGATTTTGTCATGATTTGGTGGTAAAACAGACGATTTGCAGCACTTTTTGAACCTCTCTGATGGTGAGCTTTTCTGCTGTAAAAGTAGTGGAGAGTGATTAATGAAAATTATGAGAATTTAAGAAAACCATCACAGCATTTTTCAGAGTAAGAAAAAGAAGGAGCAGAGATCAGATCTAATGTCTGTGTCACACTTGCTACGTGCCTTTGGTCAGGGCCCCATGTGTTGGTTTCCTTACCATAAACCAGACAGGGTTATCTTCTTTCACTGCCTTTCAGGACACTGGGAGGTTTAATTCATGCCTCCTTGCAAAACACTTTGACATCCTGGGGCTGAAATGCAAAGCCTTTTTATGATTCAGGATTTTATTCATTTCAGTGTAGAGGTGCTTTCTTGTGACACGTGCTAAAGACATGGCACCGTGGCTGGAAAGTGAACTCTCTCTGTCCCAGGAAGTCAGTCTGATGGACTGCAGCATTTCATTGATGCATTTTAATGTATACCTTTTATACCTTCACCACTCTGAAGTGGAAAACTGACATTATCTGGTCCGATCTCCTGCTTTCTTACTGGCTGATTACACAACAGAAGAGGCTAGGCCTGGGGCAGACCTATTTTCTACACCTATTATGCTGTTGCACAGTTGAAGTTCAGTTGTTAGCTGCTTTTAAAAACGACAAATGTGCTCTAATTTTAGAGCATCATAGCAATCATTGTTTTTATTTCAGGAGAGAGGAAAAGTGGAGGAAAAAAACAGCTTGGGACTTAATAAACACCTTAGCCTGCAGCCTTCGACTTTATTCATGAGGTTTTTTATCTTCTCTTCCACTCTCCATGCACTCACTGCATCTTCTTTACTGCACAGTCTTAAATTACCATTGCAAAGGTTATATGTTTATTTACAAAGAGCTGGCTATGAATGGTGATCCTAAAGGCGAGGAGGGTGTCTCATGGCAATAAACATCTCTTGCTCTCTTAAACACCAAGGCCAAATGAATAAGGTGATGTTTAGTGCCTCAGACATATTATGGTTTATGGCTTCATTAACTACCTGACCTGTATTGTGTGCAAATTTCATCAAAGTGAGATGCATATTTATTCCCTGAGGTGGGCTGGCTGATAATGTTCTTATTCTTAAAGGAACAGCACAAGTAATTACTTACAATTGGTGTTGTGAAAGTAAGGGAATTTTGTGAGGTGAGGTAATTTCACACACCTGAAATTTCACTTAACAGAAAGAAGACAGTTCAATGATTATTTATACTTGAATAAAATTGAAAATACGTGTATATGGCTTTTCTTGACTCTTTGCAGCATAAGGGATAATTGTAGCCATTTAAGAAATTAAAAATAAAATAAAACAAACAACCCTTTTGGACAAATTTTTTTTGGGTGCATGTAGTTCTCATTGCCAGAGCTGAATCAGGTCTTTAGGACCAACTGAATGTGAAACCTAAAGTATTCAAATTTCTTGCCCCATCCTTTGCTTTTTGCTCCATATAGTCTTAGTTTATCCTAGGAGCTGTATTTAACTTCCCTACAGGGTGCTGGGGCTATTATTATCATTGTGGGTTTTTAAAATTATAATTGTACACACAGATCCTCACCAAACTGTGGTTACACTGAAAACCTGAATTTCAGTCTACCATCTGACTGGAGGCCAGTTTTCCTGGAGCACAAAGTGCATCTCGGGGTGGTTTCAAACAGAGATGTTGGGATGAGGATTTCCCTGTTATGAGAGGGATTATTGCTCAATAAACAACTGCTGCCAGTGCAAAGGGGTCTGTGTGGCTCAGCAGTGAGTGCACTGCCTTCTCTGCACATGTGGAAGATACCCCATGGCCACAGTAGTGTTTGTTTGTAGGGTTAATAAAAACACAGCTTTATATTCATCTGTCTTTATTGTAAAGGAGATGTTTCCTACAGCCTTGAAGGATGCTTCTGGTGTTTGCAATGACCAGCTTTGACTTTGCTGGTGGGGCAAAGGTAGCTGAAATATATGTGGCCCTTTGGCAGCTTAACTGTATGTGGCCTTTCCACTCCAGGATCAGCCAAAACAACGTGTGCTGTCTGTCCAGTAACATGATCACAGCTCTCAGCCCTTACATTTCCATCAGGCCTGAGCCTACTCCTCTCCTTGTTCCAGGTACTTACATTTCTAATTCTATCAGACCAGGAAAAAAGACACTTGGAAACAACCATGCTCAGAGGAGAAGTTGGTGGCTGGCTGGCTGCAGGAGACAGCTCCATGGAGTCCTGCTGAAAGGACTTCTTGAGAGTTGCATTTAAAGTTTAACCATAAGTATATGATGTATTTTGCCATGTGCACCGACTTAACCAGAGAATGTCATGGAGCTAATTCTGAGCAATTGGATGTCTGTGGTCTAACCACCAGCAATAGCTGAACACATGATGAATGGCCTATGGTCAAAGTACATATCCTGAACATGGGGAAGCACAGCTTAAGCTGCTGTTCCTCTGTGGTAACATTGTTCTGTGGCACAAGGAAGTTTCCTTGTTCTGTAAACGTTTGCTTTCCAGCTACTGTAAAAAGAAAACTTCAGCAATTAATTCGACGGGGGAAAAAAATTATCTTCCTCAAGTGCACTAAGATTTCCCAGATGGCAACTTGAGCTTCAGCCTAGGACAGGATAGTGATCCCTAAAATCCATGAAGCCCTCTCAGCAAAGCAGCTCATCCACCTTTCTGATGGAAGGGACACACCCCTCCTGCAATAGGGTCAGAACTGGCTTTTTAGCAAGGGCAGGATCAAAATTCCTGTGGGCATTGACTGCAAGCAAGTGGAGGCTCCAGGGGCTGCTGGATGCTTGGCATTCTTTTATTTGACGTTCCCTGACAGTTTTCCAGGGGTCAAGCACAGCGTGTGCTTGGCCTCATGTGTCCATTTGGTCTCCTGCTAGTTTCTTTCTGGGAATAAGCTCTGGATCTCACGTAGCAGATTTCTGATTTGGTCATTAGCTCTAAACACCATTTGCTTCTGGTAGCAATGGCCAGACTGTCTCCATTCCTCACGGGAGCTGAAATATGATTGCTTGGCAATGAGCATGCCATAGGGGAAAACAAAATGAAAGAGGGAGGCCCGCACATGGAAATTTTCCTTGGATATCTTGGAATCAAAAGCAACTGCAAGGCACCTTGCCTGAGTATCTATCTGTCTTCAGTCACTACTGCTTCACCACTCCCTTCTTTCTGCCAAAGGACTTCAACAGATACTAGTCCTGGTCTTGGGAGACAAAATTCTCGCCCCAATCCTGCTGATACATATGGACCCAGCTTTTCACAATTTTATCATGCATCTGGGAAACTTTCTCTGTTTTTGCTGCTGCTACCTTAACTCTAGCTGAATCCAGGTATTTTTTGCACAGTTTCCTAAAATTCATGACATTGAATAAAAATGTCATGAAAAAAAACCCCAAACAATTAACTAGGTCAGATGCAGTATCTGTAATAGATATAGAAATAATTCAGAACTTTCTCTATTTCTTATATCTGGAATTAATTTTATCCCATTTTGTTAACAAGTAAAAAGAAACAAAACAACAAAGACAGAGACATGCAGAGAACAAATAAAGCTCCTTGTTTAGACAGAAAGTTATAGCATTTTCTCACAGTTAACATATCCAGACTGGGAAAATTTGCTTTATTTTTTTCTACTGCCATCAGATTCAAAAACTATCTGAATTATGAATCTAAGGCAATTTTTTTTTCAAGGACTCAGAACAGTTTTAAAATTCAGTATGCTCTGCCTTAGTGCACCTTGTCCCAGCACAGGTGAACAGTGGCACCAGTATTGCAGACACTAAACAACCCCCAATACTTACTCTTTTTACATTCATACATATATAAAATGCAAAAGCAAAAAGAGGGGGAAAAACCCAATGCTCCAAAAACCAAACACAAAAATAAAAAAGGGAAGGACAAACAGCAAAGGAAGGAATGAGAAGGGTGATATGCCTCAGTAAAAGATAAAGGTTTACAAGGGCAAGGACAAAATTAGACAGACAATGTAGAAGGCCAATGAAAGAAAAAACATGTGACCATCAAAACTGTAATGTCAGCAGTGACCTGGCCAAGTAAGTAGAGAACAACAGCTTGTGAGTGTTTCAGAAGTCCCAAACCTGTTAAACTTCTTCCTTGAAAAGTGCACTTTCTGACTTTCAAGTTATTCAACCTTTCACCTGTTAGGTTTCTGCCCTCAACCTTGACTCCTGCTGTTTGTGTAGTGTGTTAGTAACTGAGGTTAGAAATCTGAAAGAGGGTAAATAAACGTGGAGGAAGAAAACTCCAGAAGTCTGCAAAAATTTGGAGACTTGAATTACATGCAGCTTTTATTTTCCCATAAGTGTTATTCAATCTGTATGAAAAAAGGTTTGTCATTCCTTAGCAGCTTTGTTCAATCTAATTTAATGGTTTTTCAGTTAATAGAAATGGTCTAGGCATGAGATTTGGTCACAATAAATAAATCAGACCTTGGGGACTGTGCTACAAAAAGTAACAGAGAAAAGAGCAGGAAACAAGTTTGAAACCATGTAATGGTAAGAAATTACACTGATGGGAAGATTCTGATTTCCAAAGACTGACTTTTGATGTGGGGAGAGCCCACAGGATCTGGATCTCAGCTGTTTTAAATCATTACATGAAGGGGATCTGTTGCACTCTGTCCACTGACTTGGGGACAGTCCTCAAATTTGTGCCTGACGCCACCACATTGTCTGAAGGAGCAGGTCTGTAGGACCAGGCCGTGCTCACAAATGACATTTTCCCCCACAATTTACTGTCATTCTGCCTTGTGTCGTGCCACAGGGGGTCACCCAGGACAAATATACCTGTTTTTCACAAGTTCCCCACAGGCTCATACCTATTCAGAGATGTGCACACAGCAGCAAATGTACTTAGAAGTATTTCTGAACTTAAATAATGTATCTGCGGTGGAGGCAAACAAGGTTTGTCATCAGAGGAGGTTTGTCAGCATATCCTCTCCCAATGAACAGTGCTCCTTCCCTGAGATGCCAAACTGTTCAAAAAAAGGCTTGATGAAACTAGTACACTGCTCTACTTCAATACTTTCTAAAAATTCTTCCATTGCCTGGAACAAACTCTGTTGTTTTGTTTGCAATGTAAGTTAAGTTAAGTTAAGGAAAATTAACATTAAAAAAATACAGAATTAGAAAAGAAGTTAAATCCTCTTCTCCTTAGTGAATGTGTGGAATTTCGGTGTCTAAAAATATTGGATATTTAACATTTAGTCTTGACTCGAGATAGGAAATTTTTTTAAAATGTCATATTTGCACATGGAATGGAAAAAACATTTCCTGTCTTGATCCAAATTGTGAGTTATGTGCACGGAAATGTTGTGGGTACTTTTGTGGATTCTCTCTCCATTAGGGCTTGTATACAGTTTTGAAATTACATCATGGGCTGGACCCGGCACAGAATAAACCAGTCCCAGGAAAACAAATGCTACTGGACCATCTGAAGATTTTATAAAGTGATAAAATGCCCCTGGAGGGATAATGAGTCTTGAGAAAATTCATTTCTACTAAGATTTCAAAGTCAGACTACCAGAAAATAACCTCCAGTCCACTGAACTCTGAGATTTTCATGCTCTTTTTGGTGTTTATGCACACAAATTATTTTTGACCATGCTGAGACCAAGTATTCTCTTAGTCTACTTACTGCATTCCCCTAGATGCTTGTTTTATTTCTTTATTTACAATGAATGGTGAAGATTTGAAGTATAAATAATTTGCTGATCTAGTGCATGATGATGGGATGCTTTTTAGATGGTTTACAGATAAGCATAGGCACCTATCTGGACAGAATAGGGTCATCTCAAGCATAACCATCAGGGGTTGTACATCAAGAGAGTCCAGATAAAGATAAGTGTACTTGTGGAGACACCCACAGTAAGTGTAACCTTTGTGGCAGAGAGAAGAAATTTGTTGCTGAATTTTGCACAAGTTGGAAAGTGGTGCAGAAAACAGATTTTTCTGTGTCCCGAGGAGGAATAATGACAGTAACTGAACTGCTGGTTCATGCAGATGTGCTCTTTTATTGCAAAGCCACTGCAGGATAGACCAAAAAGCTGGATATTGCTGAGGGAAAACACTGTGAATGACCAGCAGCCCAGGAGGTCAGAACTCCGGCTTGCAGCCATCTCTCTGTAACCAGGAGATTGCATGAAAAGCTTTTGAATAAGAGCTTTCTTTCCTGCCAGAGTCCTAGACTTTGACTAGGATCTGAAGGCATTGTTTGAACATGCTAGCTCACACTTTTTGATTAAAAGCTTTGAGGTGAAGCCTTAGTTTCATTTAAAGTTAATGGCAAAATTCTCACTGACTTTTCTGGAACCAGGATGCAATGTGTTTGCGTGAACAAACCCATGTTTCTTACTTGTCCACACTAGATAGATTATTAAATCAAGGCTGTGATTTTATAGAATGTGTTGCCCAGCTACACTGATGTGTATTTTTAAACTTTAAACTCCTTTCTTTTTCCAAGGCATGTAGGTCACATCCATCCTCAAACCTCCTACCCTAATACATATGTACATCATTAAAAAAAAATGTTTAAAATCAACAAAATAGCAAACCCTCTGTCACCTGTATGAAGTCTTGCTCTTCTGTCTTAAAATGATTGGTACAGATGTACAGTAACTGATGGCTTGTTGTTATCAAGCCCCATATTGCCATTGATATCCAGTAAGCCATTAAAACCAGTTCAGGGAGTGAGATAAATGGCAGATTTTACCCTGAAGAATTGGGAAACTGAAATGACATCCACCTAAACAAGGACACCAAAGACAAATAAAGGATTTTACTTCAGAAAGTAAATAAGACCATATTCATAACTCAGTCATGAGGCAATCAAAGTGTGTGGAGTGTGGTGGAGAATGTTTGAAATTTGTTGACACACATACGTCCAGCCAAAATCCTGCAGGAAAGAGACCTGGATAATGCTCTGTGTGATATTTTAACATTTCTAAACTATGAAAGTGATCACCTTTCACAAGAAAAGTACTTCTAAAAGAACAGCTGCACACAAAATAATGGTATGTATTGAAGGTGAAAAGCAGCAAATGAGGCTGAGCAAAATCCTAAACTGCACTGGGGGTGGGGAGATTCCCCTTCCCTCTCTTTGGGCTAGGACCCAGTTTTGACAAAGGGAAACTAATAGTTTCTATATTTTCGATGCTAATAAAAGAAGACCCATGTTATTTGTGATGTTACCATCAAATTATTGGGTGGAAGTGAGCAAAAGGCCAGCTGGGAAGGCAGCCTTGGCTGAGGTGCTGTGGAAACACAGCCCCATCTGCCCAAGCATCCTGTTAGCCAGGGGTAAAAGTCATCCCCTGCAGTTACTGTTTAACAGTGTCCTGAGAGGGAATGTGAACCACACAGGGAAATCCCCACTTCAAATCAAAGCCTGGTGTGAGGCCAAAAATGCCTTTGGGATTTTATAAAGGTGAAGGGAATCAAACAAAAATAAACATCATCTCGGGAGCGCTCTGCATCCCTCCGCCTGCGGTCTGCAGATGCTCGTGGGCCTGAGTCACACATGCCAAGGTGGATACGCTGGAAAACCCAAGCAACGTCTCGGTGGAGCTGGAAGGTGTCTGGGTTTGGTTTTTGTGATTCCTGCAGTTCATTTAGGATGAGAGTCCCTCTGAGGCAGACAGCGTGACACAGTCCAGAACCGAAAGGTTTTTGCGCAGATGAGCTCTGCAGGTCTGCAGTGGATCATCTGGCAGGAAGAGAGGTTGGATGTTACAAGTGAAAAACTGAACCCCACATGGGGCTTGAGAGGAAGGAGAAGGGCCTGTCCCCTGAGTACTGAGAAACACTGGCAGCTCCCACATCTGGGCAAAGCTGCCCTGTCTGACAGGACCTGGTCTGTCTGGTGCAGCTTGCCAAAACCTTCCTTGGAAACTCCCTTTTCCTTCCTCCCACTTTTTTTCTATTTAACAGGAGCATTTTTTGAAATGGAGGATGCTCATGTTAGCATCCCCCTTCAGACAAAGGGAGACCCCTTTCCTGCCATCAGGACCAGGCTCTGCATTTCCCGAGGCTGTCCAGGGAGCGCCTCTCAGCTCCTCCATCCCTTCCCCCTTCACTTTTTGTTGCCATGCCCAGAAAGGAAAGTGAATTTTTGAGAGTGTCAGAATAGTGTAAATGCTGATATATAGGCCACAGTTGTTTGAGGGCCTTTTGAGAGACAAACTCCTCCCCTCTCCTCTGTTCCCTTCAAGTTGGGAATGATTCATCAGCTGGCCTTTGGCAAGAAAAGAGCCCTGCCCTGGGTCTCGGGCCTTTGACCCGGGTGAAGAGAGGGGTCAGGCTGTGAGCAACTGTGCAAGCGCCGCTCAGCAGCTACGGGTCTGGGAGACACAAGGGAGAGGGGAGGGAAAGAATGGAGTGGGACGGTGGGAAAAAGTGGGAATTTATAAAAGTTAAGAGTATATTTCTAAGAGTCTCAGCGGATCAGCTGACAACTGGGGTCAGGGGTCATATTTATGCTTGATTCCCTGGGCATGTTACAGTAACATCTGCTTGTTAAGGGTCTGTGAGGACCAAATGCTCCTGACCTTTGCCTGCAGAAGGGGACAAACCAGGAGATTAGGGGTGTTCATATTAATGTTTGTGTTTGACTTGAAGGTTTCCCTTATCTGAGCCTGGTTTGTCAGTTTTGCCAAAATTCTTTTGTGCTCTACCCAAATAAACAGGTCAGCCATGCCAACGGTTTGGCCAGGGTTTGAGGTCACGAGGTGTTTGATATCACTTGTCTCCCGAAAAGGAGAGTAGGAAGGGTGGAAGCCCTTGCTCTGGGAGGTGAGGCTTGGTCCACCCTCTGGTCTGGGTACACTTGTCAGTCATAAACATCTAGAGCAAGCCTGCATCTTAATTTAGTAATGAAAAAGCAACTGCCAAGATGTAACCAGAAGCTGAGAGAAAGGAAAAGGCCTCACTCTAACTTCTGTGGTAGATTTTGTGACCAAAAAACCCCATGTAGGGAAATTCCTTATTGTATACAGGAGGAGCTAATGCCCCCTCCCAGCTGTATTTGAATTTCTCTTTTGGGAATCAATAACTAGAAATGACATCACTTTATGAACTATAATCCCAGAACTGGAAAGACCTTCCTCCAACTGTATGGAACCAGGGAAAGGTGTTCTACAGGTCTTTTGCTTACAAAAGTCTCCCTTTTTTTCCCCCACTAACTAAAAAGACGTTGGTATTTAGGCAGCAGGACACTGTTGCTGAAATAAGGATAAATAAGCAGTTGTGGATATATTTCCTGGTACCAGAGCTTTGGGGAGGCAGACTTAGATTAAGGATTTTATTCTTAAATTTATGTCATTGAGCAAGGGACAAAAAATACTACCCCATTTAAGTGGAACAGAAAAGAACCTGACCACTAACAATGGACATTGAAAGTTTTCAGTGCATTAAGAAGTTCCTTTTAGTATCTGGCTTTATCCCAGCCACTTATGAGGTTCAGCCCATGACTGTGAGTATCTATGAACATACAGAAAGTGGCTGCATTTCTGGACCTGGGAAAATAGGAACGTTGATTTTTTAACTTGTTTACGGACACTGTTTGTGACATTTGTGGTATTTCACTTCTGTCCAAAGTTAGTCTTAGCTCAAACCCCAGAGACCACGTGAAGTTTAATTTAAGCTAAAAAAAGCCTCAACCCTGGAAACTTTTTGTTTGTAGGAGTATATTTTGGCTATTTTTATCCAGCAGCAGCTACAAGTTATCTCATATCGTGCTGTCACTTGTGTTGCCTTATCCTTGAGTCCAAAATCAGCAACAGTTAAATTTGTGTTGTGCAACCCAGTTTTAAATGTACAAAAGGGAAAAAAAACCCCAAGAAAACACAACAGGGACTGGTTCAAAACAGAGAACCTGGCTGAAGTCCAGGAGCTGGAGGAGAACTGAAGCAAACTGGATCTAGGTGATCTGTGGTAGTTTAAAGATGGGGTCTTGAAGTGAGTAGACGGCTGAAGGAGAGGAATGTAGACCATTCAAATCCACCTTTGTGATTATAAATAATAAAAAATTTCATTCGGAAGTGCATTCTGCCAAACTTCACAATAAACCTCCTAGCAGGTCATTGAAATTCTCTTAATCAGGGTCAGAACCCACAAGCTGGGGTCTGCCCTGTGAGTTCAGTGGGAAAAATATTCTTCTTTCCAAATAGTCTTTTTTCCTCTTTCCTTTTCTCTTTCAGTTGGAAGGGATCTCCACATAAACATGCAGAGCAATTTTCCAGTACATTAACCCGGGAGGGGGGATCCTTACTAGCAATGCAACGGGTAGCCTAAAAAAAAAATAAAAATGGAGCAACCGGGTGAGCAGAAGATGGATGAGCCTGGGATATAAGACAGGGTAGTTTTTCCACTGTCCTGCCCTATACACCTATACAAAGACTTCATTGAGTGAGATGCTTGACATCAGCCTCATAAACTAGTAGTTGGTCACAAAAGGTCTGACACTTGAAAGTACCAGTCCCTGCCCTCTTTGCATTGCAGCTGCACAGAGGGGCTTGGTCTAACAGTTGTGTCCCTTTGTCGTCCCATAGGACAAGAGGTGAAGATAAATAGTGTTGACTTTAATGCAGTCACACAATTTTGCCTTTTCCCAAAAGACAACATTTCCTCCCAGGCCTTACTTTATTACCTCGAGCAGCTAGAACCACCTTCCTTCCCCTGGGGGTGGGGACAGGCTAGAGGTAGTAGAGGGCAAAGGGAGGAGAGATGAAACCCAAGCCCTGGTACCTCTGCCCCAGCAACGAAGTGGGCTGTAATTTTTTCCTGCTTTGTTACGGTGGCTTTCTTCTCTTTCTCATGGGATAGCTGGAAATGGCCTGAAAAGCTTGGAAAGAAACTGAAAAATGTATGAATTAAAACCCCACCACCTCTTAAAAAAATTAAATACTCCCACAAGATCTACACTGTGAAGAAGGCTTGAATTTTCTGTGGCAATTTCCTGGAGAAAACTTGTGAGAATGTGTCTGCAAGCAATTGCCTTGCAAAATGGTCATTCATTAGTTCCTTTGTTATCTTGTAACCAGAACCATAAGTATTTCACCTGGAAATGTAGATAGAATCAAAATATATGTTGGAGGCAGTTTTTACATAGTAGCATCTTTACCACTGCAAGGGAGGAAATTTAGGAACGGGGAGACTTCTGCTCACATTTGAACTTGGTAGGCCATAGCCAAGTTCAACTGCTTAGGATATTCTCTGTCTGGTATTATGCTCACTGGCTGTGGAGTGCCCTTTTGGATGTGTCTGTGTCCTCCTGTACAGTGACTCACTCCTTCAACAATGAGCAGAACATCCCAAGCCATTTGTATTTGTCCAGCTTGACCCTTCCCTTTCCTTCTCTGCGGTGGACTGGTGGTAACGACACCACAGAGGATGAATGAACTAATTAAAAATGTATTAAGGGGAATTCTACACTTGGAAGAAAAATAAATGTTAGACCTGGGATGTGAGGGCTGTGGAGAAACAAAATAATCTGGCCTATGATCTATGCTAGACTGCTTTTGGTATTTAAGTCAGACTGGTTCAATCTGAACTAGGCATCTCCCCAGTGCAAAAAGTCAAAGCTAGGAGCACCTGTAGCTGTTTTTTGTACAGAAGTATGTGGAAAGAAAGCCTCAAGAAAAGGTCCCTCTGGACTATGATTGCTTCCACTTTCTGAGGTAACAATATTTTTAGTTTTTCAGGCCTTGTTGCCTAGTCGAGTTTGTTTCTTGGCTTTTCATTGACCTGTGATCTTGGACTGACTTGAAAGGGTGCCTTGTCTGCCTAAAGAGCAGGGTTTGTGTCTGTTTAATAAATTGTCAGCAAATCTAAGAAAATAAAGACAGCAAGTTCTCTCAGGCTGTTTTGAGTTCTATCACCCCTTAGGACTTGGAAACTAAACAGAAGATGAGAAATCATGTATTTAAAAAATAATTTCAATTCTGTAAGGTATGAGGGATAGGCAGGAAAAGAGGATTTTTTGGCCTCTGCTTTGTCCTCTGCAAATGTTATAACTGAATAACCCATCACTGTGTTATGCATTTCAATAGAAGAAAAAAAAATACCCAGTGGATTTGACAACTGTCTGGCAGCAAAAACAGTCCTGGGCAAAACTGCTAACCCCAAGGAGCCAATGAAAAAGTCCAATTGACTCTGATGGGACAGAACCTGTCCCCTGGGAACAGTCCTAGCCAATTTGGCCAGGGACTAACTTCTTGCTTTCCCAAGTCACCCCAGCAAACACTACCCAGTTCTGTCTGTGCCTGCATTTTTCAGTGATTCTCCTGAGCACTGAGTGACCTAATTTCTGGGGCACTGAGCATCATCTAAAGTCAAAGGCTGCTGAGGGTGTTCTTTGCTCACTCACACTTCCAGAAATCAATTGAGATTTATTTCACAGTCAGCAAAATCAACTCAGGCTACTGAAGTCTGATTTTCAAAGCTGTTTGAAGTCAGCTGAAATTAGGGGCTAAAGCAGCTTAGAAAACCAGCTGGCACCTATGTAAGTATCTTTAAAAATCTGACTCCATCTCCTTATACTTTGCATTTTATTTTTTTTCCCAGGGTGCCCATAGTTCCATGACCTCACTGAGAGGAAAGGCACTAAAATTATACAGCAGGTCTTCTAACGTACACAGACACGTTGCAGTGTATGTAAATGCGTGTCTGAGGTCTGGAAAGAGGCTGAGCCTTTCACTGGGCTGAGGGCCAAGTAGGTGCTGGAATTAGAGCAGTGTAAAGATTACGTCTGTGAGGTGGGGGAGGCACTGGATCATTTAGGGGCCTTAATGCACCTCTTCAGTCACGCTGGGGGGGTGTGCAGAGATCCCTGCCTCACTGCGTGCACATTTCCCCCCATACAACTAGAGTCAGCCCCTTGGAAGGGGCAATCCTTTAGCACGACAGGATTATCTGATCTGCACAGAAACCTGTACAGAAAGTTGGTGATATGATCTTCCTTTCATCCTCACCTAACTTGTCTCTACAACCCCTGTGGGGATGTGCTGCCTAATGTGCAGAGAGATCCTCAGCTCTAAACCATAGCCAGGACAAGAAGGGTTTACTTGCTTTCCCCCTTCTTGTCTCCCTGCTCTCCAAATGCTATTATTGTGTTATTTTTCAACAGTTTAAGAAATTTTCAGTAGCAAAATTGAAGAACTTGGGCAGACCCCTGGTTCAAGCGGAGTAAAACGGTCCCAAGCAGCCAAAACAAGAGTCCTCTCTCACAGAGGTGTCTTTGTGCAATATAAAACTAGCAGAGCTGGGTCTGTGCCACCTTTTCCTTGCCCTGTGAAAAGTGGAGGGCTGAGAGCATGGCTGAAAAAGGCTCAGGACATTCTCACAGTCGGGGCTGGCAGGACTTGTTGTAAGACTGTTCCAGCTGGCTGGGATCAGAGCATCCCTAGGGGTGTGACAGATTCCCCCAAGAATGAACAAGCAGACTGAAGAACATGAAGATGTGTCTCCTTTCTCCCACTCCCTGCTGGGATCCCAAACCCAGGTCAAAACCAGCTCATTTCAGCCCAAAAAATAGCCTTTTGATATCCCTTCCAGAGCCAGTGTTTCTATAGGAGCTATTTAAAACATTGTGAGTTTCTGCTATCAAGATTTTCCTTCTGTTTGCCTGGGGAAAATTACTGATACTGAGCTTAAATAGGCATCCTCCTCCATACAATTCTTTTCTCTAAACAAATTAGCATACGTTAGAAAACTGTCTTGGAAAGGAGACAAACAATGACTCGATCAGAACTGTTTATATTGGCTGAACATTATGACACTGGGAAAGTCCAACACTGGTCAATACTATTTTTTTTCTTGGGAATTGACAGTAATAGCTTACTCAGAAGAAATGCAGCATCTTGCATGTTACCAATACCAAGCCTGGGACTGCTGGCAGAGCCTTCTGTTATTTTAAGGATGTTTTACTGTAATTTTTCATTTTAAGGAGTTGCTCGATTGCATTATTTCCAGTATATGCTTTATTCCAAAGAAGCAGCTAGGATTCTTCCCAGTACACAGCTGTCTTGGCACTGTGAACTCTTTCCCTGAATTGTTGCCTTGTAAAAAGTCTCATTGATTTTGAAGTTTTCTGACTTACATTTAAGGCTTGACTGTCTGAGGTCCAACATACCTAACCAATTTTCTTTTACTTCATATTATATGCTCAGCTATCAAGTGGAATTGACTATAGTGGTTGTAACACCATGACATATGGGGAGAGTGGCCCGATGCCTTGTGTGGGAGAGCTGGGAGTGTCCTGTCTTTCCCTGCAGCCAGATCCCCACCACATGTGGGCTCCCCCAGAGCTGACATCTGCAGCACACAGACAAGGAACAGCAAATATTTGGGGGATAAAAAAAAGAATAGAAAAAGCAAATGACTTCTGATGGGGATTTTGAATGATGAGATATTTTGACTACGTCATAAAATGACTGCAAAGGGAAAGAAAAAATAGCTAATGGGAATTTCGCAATTTCATTTTTTTTATTCACCTTACTTATAAAAAAGATACTTTTGAAGGCTTAATGCAGAATTTCTTTAAAATTTGCAGAGTTCAGGACATTTCAAAGAAAGGTGATAACATTTGAATCCTTTTTTTTATGGATGGTGAGGCAAAAATATTCCTCACATTGACCCTATACAATAGTCTGTAATAATCTAATAAAACCTGACTCTGATAGGACCACTCAGTCTGGGAAGAGAAGCCACAGAAGCTATTAGGGCATTCTGGATTTTAGTTTATTCTCCACATCCATGGAAGGGAGTTGGAAACATCTTCTGGAGTCAACTAAGTTGAGATGGTAAAGTGTATTGACAATACACATTTAAACATGCTTCTAACTTTAAGAGCAGAGTAGTTTTCCTGAAATAATCCAAGACTGCTCTGTGTTTAAAGTTAGATGCTTATTTAAATGGGTAGCTAAATCAAGATATTATTAACTTCTTGTATCAAGACAAGCAAAGTTCTAAAAGAAGCATCTCCAACTTGAAATGAGAAGTGTTTTTTTTTTTTATTTTAAGAAGTACTACGCAGAGAATAATGTTCTGTTAAAACTAGCTTTCCTGTTGAAGCTGCAAAGAAAAACATCCTAATTTTATGGGCCTTGTGAAAAATAAAATATTGTTCATTTGAAACTGTTTTTTTTTCCTAAGTAGATAAAAAATAACAGCCATCTTTAAAGAAAACTTATTGGATCAAAAAGACTAAAAAAAAAGGAGAAAGAATAAAATGTCTGGAGTCATATTGATCCTTAAGAAAAACTTGGATTGGACTATAGCTCAATTTAAAAGCTGCCAACACCTGAAGAAAATACATTTTCATCCTGAAAGCTTGTGTGCTTCATTTCTAACCCATTTGTTAGTCCAATAAAAGGTTGCACTTTAACTATCTTGACTCACTTGAGAATAATTGGCATTTCTTTCATTTTATGGCATCATTTAAGTTTAAGAATGGATTATTTGCTTGCATATTCCTGCCTTTTGCTGCTGCTGATGGATGAATTCCTACTCAGCAGGAACTCTCCAATTTCTCTTTTTGAGCTATATACTGTGCAGCTACTGTGAAATCTTCTATTAGGCTGAAGCCCAGCCCAGTGCAACGGGCTGGAAAAAGGGCCCTGCCATGACTCCTGCCCTGCAGCAAGGTGCTCAAGGGGGCTGAAATGTTGGGTTACAGGTCAAACACAAGGTTGTGTTCTCCAGGGAATTAAAATAAGCCAAACCGGCAAGCAGGCACGATGATGCGGGGAGAAAGATATTGCTGCAACACCAAAAAGGAAAAAAAAGAAAAAAAAAAAGGAAAAAGAAGTTCTCTGTATATGTGTGCATTTTGACCCCCAGGTAGCAATGGATTAATCCCTGCAGGGCTTGGCCACCCTCTGGATTAGCCTGGTGGAGCATTGCTCACAGCTCCAGGGGAGTAGCTGTGAACAGGCTGTCTCACAGCCCTGTGCAGCCACTGGCTGAGGGATATAAATTCCATCTTCCTTTTACAGAGTCCAGGCTTGGTTTTTATGTGAAGAAGTAGGGATTTTGCCCTTAGCAAATTCTTGCTTGCTGCACACAAAATGTCCTGTGTGAGGGAATTCTCTCTATCAAAGGAGAGCCATTTTCACCCTGATTTGTGTCTGAAACATGAAAACAACATAACAGCTGCATGCTGCATTGAATAAAGAACATACACATGCATTTAAATCACTTATATCTTACTTTTTTATGATGCAATTGTGAATTATGTTCTTTTTGCATCTGTAATTAGAGGGCAGAACAGATGGTGAAGGCTCCGTTTAAAGTGATGTGTCCATTAAAATAACCTATGCTGCCAAATGATTGCTCACTATAACAGGGTGCTCATTCACCAGAGCAGCCTTTTTGCACTGTGGAAATACTTTGGGAAGGCCTCTGGACTTGACAAAATCCTTTTTAATTTTAGGGTTTCCCTATAAAAAGATTGACTGTACAGAGTTAGCACTAAACCCCCGAAGCATATGTTTGACTGTACCTTTGTAATGTTAAGATGACCTTGTTTGTAATGAAAGGATG
>VXAX01000697.1:548872-640735 GCA_013399835.1 Leptocoma aspasia
GATCATGAAGAAGACAGTTTGTAACCTGTATTTTGCAGGCAAACCCAGAAGCTATCATTTGTCAGCAAATAATAATGCATGGGGTGCATCCTTTTTCTTTATGAAAACAGCATAAATCTGAAATTCTTTCTCACTGGAAAGAAATTTAATATTTAAAGGTAATTTGACCTGTACATGTGTGTGCCATGAATCTTTTATGTGACCTACAGCAAATGTATTTATACAGTATTATTCTGAGGATAGTTATCTCTTATTCATTTTCTGGGATATTATTTTTCTTCCTTTGACTAATGTACATTTGGCCTTCTCATTTCCCCACCCAGCCAGAACTGTGTTAACCTTCCTATTTATGTATTTTTTTCTCTTTTTTCAGGGTCTGGTAGCTAACACTGGACCACATGTGGCTAACATTATGATAGAATTGGGGTCTTTTTTGCACAAAATATAAGCTATGTCTTTTTTTCCCCAACCCCTTATTTCTATTGTTGCTGTTATTACATAATTGAATTAAGAGTGGTGTGTCCAGTGAAGGGGAAAGCAGTGAGAGAGTGGGAAAGAACTATTTTTATTGTCTTGCTTTAATTTCTGGCCCTTTGCAGAAAGCCTCTGAGGGATGTTCAGATGGTTTAGTTGGGCGGCACGTTGTCTCTGATCTCCCAGGTAAAGGACAGACCCCTTACACTGAAACTCTGAAAGGGTCAGCACAATGGATAAATCCCCCTTGCATCCCACTTAGCCATATTTGAAGGAAGTTCTGCAGGATTTCGGAGGCCTTGTCATATCTCTTGACATCAGTGAGCTTCAAATGCTGAAATCCTGTTCTGTAGGTCTGTTTACAAAGGCTTTGATTGACAAAATGACTTTGCTTGGGATGTCTGATGAGGCTACTGCCTCCAGCCGTGCCTCTTCTGCAAAGATATTTATACTGCTTGTCAGTCAGGCCCTGACACGCCATCATTTACAGCATAGCATTTTATGGTAAATCATCACCCATTTCAGCTGGCTTTCAAGCAGTGTGTGCTAAACTTCAGTGGTTTAGGAGCTGATTGGCTCCACAGCTCACAAATCTGTGGAAGGAGGAGTAGGATGGGCGTCTGGGACAGTAAGCTCATCAGATGTCCCAAATGGAGCTGTCTCTTCTCATCAGTCAAAACCCTCCACTGCAGCTTGGAGTTCAATTGATCTGACCTCTAATGGCTTTTAATCATGTGGGTTGGCCTCAGATTTGTTACACTGGATCAAAACATACAGAAATGACCACTGCTGGCTCCTCTGGTCCTCTGTGTGCTTGTGAACTCTCCTGAGAAAAAAGACCATCAAGGAAGGAGCCACAGGCTGGATGCACATTCCTGGAGAAGAGCAGGAGGAACCACAGATGGACCTTTTCTTGTGGGTTGTCAGTAACAGTTGTGGTTCAGTGTCTGTGTTTCAGGATATGTTAAAAATTTGAGCTTGGGAAAGAGGATTTTTCCATAGGTCATTATTACATTTTTTTCTGATGTCATAAAAATATAAACAGTTGTTATTAAATCCTGTGACTTAATACAAAACACAAGTTTTGAGAATAAACTCTTTGGCAGCATTCTTCAAATATAACACTGGCAGAAGCACAGAGAAGAAATTCATATCTATGTGTTGGCTGTATTGCTTGACACATTTTTGCTGGGAAAGCCAGCTTGATTCAGACGTGGTGTAATCATACCAGACCATTTGCCCTTTCTTCAGTCTCCCATTGACCTTCATACTCCAGTGAATCTTAATTTTTAAGCTTAGGGAGAGATAGCCTGTTGCTTCAGGATGTTGCTTCAGGCCTCTAGTGGCATTAAATGTATTGTTTGAAATCTCTTAACACTGTAAATCACATTGTGTCTTTTATACAATTGAAACTGAAGTTCTCAGCGGGCTGAGGAGGAAAGAAAGCAGGCTGGGGGAAATGGTAAATAAGCATAAAAAATACCCCAAGAAAAGGCTGGAGAGCAAAATACAGAAGTGCATGTCTATGTATAGACATGTATGCATTGCTCTATGTCCACGTGCTCACACACAGGGTAACATTCCTCAAGGTCTAATAGTCATACAAAAGTAAAGCAACTCAGACACAAATATTCCATTCTATTAATGTGATGAAAATTTGCAAATGAGGTTTATGACTGACACATTATTTGTCTGAATGATGTACTTTGGATTTATGTCTGGCAACATGAAGTAACTGTTTGTATGTGTATATACAGAGTTTTGCTTCATCTGTGTGTTTATTTTTCCTATTTTCACATGCAAAGATATGAATATGGGTGTAAAAAGATGTATTTGTGATAAGCTGGTAGACATTCAAATTGTAAAGCTTATCTGATGCATGTCTGGGTGAAAGTTCTGCAGATCACAGAATGTTAATCATAGAATGGTTTGGGTTGGAAGGATCTTAAAGATCATTAAGTTCCAACCCCAAGCCAAAATAATTTTCAAAACCTCACAGGAACTGGACATCTCTTGCAATATTTCAAATGGGATCATTTTCTTGGACTTCTTGGAAAAAAAATTTAGATACATGAGAAAATATAAAGACAGGGAATAAAAAAAAGCCACTTGAACTTCCAAAGGGTTTTGACCTGATTTCAGACCAAGTAGTCACATAACATGTTGGCTGAATTTCTAGGATCTTAGCATTTAAGCTGGCAGTACTATATAGAAGTGCTTTGTACTGAAGGCCCCCAGGAAATTCAGCCTGTGGCCTTGTAATTTGTCTTCCTTAGCTGNAAAAAAAAAAAAAAAAGTTTTTGATCTGATCTGTGCTATGGATGCTCAGCAAATCCTTAATTTTTTCTACGTGGCTTGAAAAAAAGAAAAAGGGAGAAACTTCAGAGTAACTTCTGCATGGTCGAGATTCTATTGCAGAATACTAACTGTTGAAAAGCTCTAGATAAAAAGCAGCCTTGATCTGTGCTAGCCCAGGTAGATATTTTCCTCCATGTGAGACATTGTAAACACACTTAGAGGTGGCTTAATGAAAAAAGCCCAACTTGTTTTCTTTATTTCTTTGGAGCACTTTATCCTAAGAGGGCAGCAGGACTGGCTCACAACCTCACAACCCAGAACCTCCTCTGGATTCCTTCAATACTTCCATGGTGTTGTGTTTCTCTTGTGGTCTTCCAGCTCAAGATGTTTATCACCCACTTCCCACTTCCTCAGAAAGGAAATCCTTAGCCCAAAAGACTAATGCAAGGATTTAAATTTCCTTAGGTATGGAGCATAAGACACCACCCAGAACTAAATTTCCCCACATGTAAATGGTGAAACATCTAAATTATGGAAAGGACTTACCAAAACTGTGATTTTTTTGAATTAACAGTAGCCAGTGGTAATTCATGCTTTGGGCATTTTGTTGCACAGAGACAGATATCCCTATTTTGTCTCCACTGTAGGTATAAAAAGTCTCAGAAATTTAATGAATCAGGAGTTACAGTGGGCCCAGCTCTCTCCAGTCTGGTGCTGCTTTCAGAATCTTGGTGCATATTTCTTCATCACCAGAGCATCTGGTGATGTTTCTTCTTCCCAGAACATAATAATTTTGAGAGATATCATGACAAGGAAAATAAATATTTCAGGACCAATCTTTGACATTTGGACATGGGGAAATCAATGTTGTTTCAATAGATCGTGGATCTCTTAGGAGCAGTCAGTAAATTGCTCAAAGCACTTCATTCTGACTTGTGAAGGATTCCCCAGGCTTCAAGTAAGTCTCTAGAAAAGAAGTACCTGTTAATACTCCTTCATTAGCTGGAACTGAGAAATGGAGAGAGCACAATGTGCAGCAGACACCCATCCTCGCTTGCTCAGATGGCTCACAACAAATTGTCTCCCCCTGAGGAACATTGGGGAGATCTGATTCTGCTTATACTGTGTGCTCAGATATCAAAAATCATGTGCACTTTCCTCCCAGGCCAGCAGAACAATGTGCAGGTAATATTACAATCACTACCTCACAACAAAATATTCCAGTTGATTTTGCCAGACCCTGTCAGGTGGGGAAAAAGGAAGGATGGGGAAAATGTAAGAACTTTTTGTTGTTGTTCTGTCTTACAAGTCCCTCCTTTTTATTTCTTATATTTCAGTCAACCTGACTGAAACAGAGTAAGCAGACTTGATCTCCCCATGCCTCGGCTGTCCTGGGGATTGAAATTTCCCTGAGCCCAGCATAGATGTGCATGGAAATTGCACATTTTAAACTGATGGCTGCACAGGAGCAGAAGCCGTGGCAATGCTGACACTTCTGGCTTAGAATTTGGCAGGGCTCTGAAAAAAAATGTGGAGCTGCTCTTGCAAATGGCTCATTTTCTGACTGGGAGGGAAAAGACTTTTAGTTTCAGATGCAGCGCTTCTGCAGATTGCTGACAAGGAGAAGACTTTGGTATCAGGCCACTGGCTTATCTCTAGCAAGCTGAGGGAAGTTAATATAAAACATTGTAATCTCTTTCACAGCCTCCAGGACTCATAAGAAACTATAAGAAGTTTCTCAAGTTTAAAGTGTTCTACAGGATACTAAATCTTAAGTCTCCTGGAGGCCACTGGGGAAATGAAAAGGTGTAGTTGTCACATTTTGTCAAAGTATAACATCTATATAATAAGGCATTTAGGTCCCTTTCTCCAGATCCAGCTCAGCTTGAGCTACTAAGGCCATGTTCTTTGTTTTTCCACTTTTATTGATGTGTATTTTTTATCAGAACATATTAAAGCAACCTTGGAGCAGATCTTCAGGTGCTTAAAATTGGTGTTGAGACACTTTGGGCAATGAGACATTAATTTCAGTGGGGATTCTGCTTCATATTCTCATTCTTTGTCACCTTCCTTCTCTTTAGCCATTTGGTTTGGATTTCTGCATTATTTATTTATTATTTATTATTTAATTATAACCAAAAAGAAAAAAAAATGTTATGTTGTTATCCTCAAATTTTAGCAAATGTGCTTCAGTAATGAATTGAAGAAGCAAAAGGATGATTGAGGAGGTTTGTTTGTAAATCTGGATTCCACAGACAGGGAAGTGACTCTGCTTAAGATGGGAGCTGTGAGGAAGAGGTAAACCCAAGAAAAGATGTGCTCACAGCAAGCCAAAGTAAATCAACTGCAGCAAGAAATGAGCAGAGGAAGTGAACAAGTAGAGTAAGTAAGGAGACATCTCATCATAATGGTTTCAGGTCATTTTTGGTAGAGTTATGGAGACAATGAGTGGTGAGGAGATGGGGAGGAGCTATAGAAAGCACCAAATGTAAGGAAGAAAGAGAAAGAAAAGGTGTCATGACAGACTGAGAAAGAAAGCTCTTAATAGGAGATGGATGCTTGAAAAATAACTTGCTCTTTAGCCCTTGGTTTGTATTCCTTGCCTCACAATTGTCACTTCTAATTATCTTTTCACCTTTGGTTATTAACATTATTAACTAATGATCACTAGCCTTGCTTCAAAATATTCACTGGGTAGTGCCTGAGATCATAACAGTTTTCTCAATTTGACCATATAACTAAAAATTAAATAAAAGTCCATGAGTATATGTCTTTTAACAATTAAAGTTTCTGTATAAGAAGAAGGTTAACTGCTGGATGCCTTAACACTCACACATGCCTGATATGTTTAGTATCTCAGACACAATTTTTCTTTCCCCACTCTCTTTCTTTTTTTATCCTGTGGGAGCTAAAACTTTATTATAAAACTGAAGATAAGTATATCAGTTTGCTGGATGCTGGCAGAGCAGAACACAAGCAATGAGAAGATAAGGGAATTTGGTCAAATACAAAAAATACCATGGAACCTAAACCAAATGACATCAGATAAGACCTCCACTGACTTTCTATTAAAAATGTAATAAATAAGGATCACAGAAAAAAAAGAAAATAACCTTATTTTTTTCCTGGCACTATTTTTTTTTGTTGTTGTTGTTATTGTCTCTAGTGCTTCACAAGTGTATCTGAACTGATGTTGTTTTCCCATTTGTAATAAATAAATGCAGATCATCTTGTATTCAAGGTCTGTCAGGTTCAGATTAATGATGAGACTACATATATATATATATATATATATATATATATATGTAATTTATAGACTGATCTTGAAATCATGACCAGCAGTTCTAAGAGCATGATAAAGGCTGGTAGCTGATAACTTGGACAGAAAATGAGCTAGAACCAGTGTAAATGTTCCTGTGATCAACAGTGGCTCTGGGACAGCAGGGATTGAACTGGTTCATGGTGCAGAGTGCAGCCCTGTTCAAGCAGTTCAGCTACACAAACCCAGGCTGTTCTTGGCTGGTGCAGAGGTCTCTGCCACTTCAGCTGCTGCTTCATCAAGTGGGAAGAGAGGAATTGCTAAAAAAGAGAGAAAAAGGGGTCTGTTATTAATTCTAAAATCTTTTCTGTTTGCAGGAGACTTCCAAAAATACAGTTTGTCTGCAATGTCTGTAGGATGTCAGCAGTGAAGGACAAGCTTTACCAGTGGGCTTTCTTCACCATCTTGGATATTTTCCTGTGCAGATGCAATTATACCTCACTGGCAATTTTTGTGGACTTTTAGTAATACAGAGACTGGGAATCAAACCATGAATTGCTAAAAGCACATATTTAACTGGTGGCTTGGCCTGGATTTTAATGTGTCTAGATCTTAGTATCACCTTGCTAGGGGCTCAGGTAAGCTTAACATCACTGCATAGAACTATAAAAATAATAAAATATATCCTGATTCATGGCACAGCCTGTTGGAGAGAGGTAGGGGAATTGTGACTGCTCTTAACAGCAGTCCTCTGCTCATTTCATTTCCTATGATGCCTACAAACAGAAAATGGTCACAGTTCCAGTCCAAGCAGCACATTAGAAAGAAAGCATAGAATGGATAATTTTGGCCTTGAAAGCACCACGGAGTTGTTTTATTTCTGAGGACATTTCTGAGACTGCTTCCACCCAGGAATATTTCAGCCTCTCCAACAGTTCAGTGTTCACACCCACCAGTGTGGTTCAAGCCAGGCTGTCTCAGGGCTTTGGCACTGATAAACTTTGAATGACAGGGAAAATATATGTTCCAGGCTGGGAAAGGGAGGGTGTTTTTGATGGGAGAGGAATCCCCTTGGGGCTTGACGTGTGCCTGTGGCTCAGGTGAGGTTTGCTTAGTGGTGTCTGCCTGGTCTCCAGTGGACAATAGTCTGTGCCATAAAAAGCTTCCATGCATAATATGTTGTATTTGTTGGCCTCTGCCTTGAAGAAACCCAGATGAGAGCTGTTTATATCCATCAAGGGACAATCTCCAGTAGGAGAGATAGTTCTCTCTGGCTACAGGATATCTATGTCATTTCATTTTATTCCACCTTTCAGTCTTATGGATCTTTTTCTTCTGCCTTTTTTCCCTCCTCTGACTCTCTACTTTTAACTTAAATGTGGGGAGTTTTAAGTACCTATAACTTTCTGGAAAACCAATAGGACTGAAAATGATCAGCATTCATCATACAATTTGATTAAATTTAATTAAAGAATGTTCAAAACAATACATAAAAATGTATAATCAGTGTCTATATAATTCTTTCTCCTTCATGCTTTAAGTTCTCTGTTCACAGGCAGAATCAGGTTAAAAAAAGTTAAGAGTCAACTGTAAAAATCAGACCTCAGAGAAAACATGCTGGGAAGAGAAAAAAGAGACAACAAACCTACCAAGAAAAAAAAAAAAAAGTCAAACAACCCTAACACATTCCTGCTGTCTGCCTGACAGTACAAATATTTTCCCTTAAGACACAGTGTGTTTTAAGCTCACACCAGGGTATTTCCCCACTGCCAGGCTCAATTTGGGGTGCACAAATGTGCACACACACACACATGTGCACCCACACGTGCATCCCCTGGCAGATGAGAGTCAGCAAGAGAGAGAAAGTGTGTGTCACACCCTCTAAATTCAGGTGGCCTCAAGCAGTGCCATATAATCCCAGCCTCAATTAAACTTTCCAAGGTCAGTGGTGTTCTACCAGGTCAGACATAAATAAGTCAGGTGAGAGTCCTAGGGCACTGAAAAGCCATATTTATTCTTTATCCACAGTTCATAGCTATCAAATGAAGCCTAACAGAGAGAGAGAGAGAGAGAGTGAGAGTGAGAGTCTGGCTCTCAGAGCTGCTTCTGTTGTAAGTAATTTTTTTTTAAAGAAAAGACATAGTTTTGGCTCACCCCTACCTCAGAATTACCCAAAACTTCACTGTGACTGTGGAAGTTTTGGAAAGACAAAGGAAGGGATTTTAATTCACCAACAATTATGATTAATTTATTCAAGTGAAAGTAACTCAGTTGTGCTGAAGGTCCTTTTTTTTCAAAGAGGGAATTATTCTTTTAAAATTTAAGAACAGATGCCACCATAGACCCCTCTTGAATTGAGATATACAGATTTCATGTACTGATTCAGCCAGTAATTAAAATGGGCCAATATTGAATAGTCTGTTGGGTTTGTAAACAGCATATTTAATTTTCTCTTGTTTTGGGAGAGCAGAGGAAAGGATAGGGAGAATATATCTCAGTTCAAAAGTGTTAAAGACTGTGGGCTTACTCTGGCTTCTCTGGGTGTCAGACCCATTGAGAAGAGTTATCACATTCTGAGAAAGTAATTAAGGACAGTTGAGGTCCACTGATTTCTGCACTGTCTGAAGAACTAAGTGAATTTTCTAGGTCTTTATGACTAATAACCAAATTAATATATATGTTTTAATAAACCAACATACCACATGTCTGCCCTGTTGTACTGCTTAGTATTTTAGAGGTAGAGTTTTGACTTGAGGCATTTGACCTTTCTCATATTATTGTTCAAGAGGAAAAAAAAAAAAAAAATTGAGAGCTATTCTAGGGAGAATTACTAAAAACAAAAAGAAAATAATTCTCCAAATTCTCACTTGTCTACCTCCAAAAAAAAAAAAAAAGTGCAAGTACTGTTGTATTTTAAGACTCATAAGCAGAAAGTGTAAGTGCTTTTTTAAAGAGGGTACAGAGGTCTGGAGCTGGTTTTGTTTTGTTGACCTAACTTGATTTACACCAGTTTACACAGTTGAGAAATTGATACATAAATGCTGCTGGAAAAGTCATCTCACACCTTTGATTTGTTTTTCCTTATTTAATCTTTTTTCATTATTAAGATATGGTCATCTATTAAGCACAATAAGGTATATATATCTTTTTTTAATGGCTTTCAGTCTTCTGTTGAGAAATAATTTTGAGAGTGGAACTAAGTAATAACAAAAATAAATTTCCAGATATCTTTGTGAATACTAGTGCTAGCTTTTATTTACTATATATAAGGAGATCACATCATTAATTATTGCAAATATTCAGACAGTGGATATTTATACACATGGTTTTGAATCACTGAATATATACAAGAGTAACTTTTAATCTGTGAAATATTCAAACACATGTATAATCACACATTTATCTTCTTACAATAACTTGCACACTTGCAATCAGGGAATGGAAAAAATAGTAGGTGATTAGCATGTCCAGACACATAATGACGAGTGTTGATTGGTTAAAGTGAGCACTTTCCAAACAAAGAAAAGTATTTGTCAAAACTGTTATACAATTTGGGATATATTTGCTATATTCATTGTCAGGCAGCTGTATTAGTGATTCTGATTCCGAGAATTTGAAGATAAAGATTAAAAAGCACAGGCATTAGGGAGAGTTTATGGTGGACGAAGTGCCACAGAAATGTGTTTATAGAAATATCAGTTTTATTTTATAGACATTAATATTAGAAATCATTTCAGAGCTCGGTGCCCATTAGCATGTGTGTTGAATTCTCTGCTTCTGTGCCTCTGGTTTTACCATCTGTAAGTACAAGCGAAAATCTGGACAAATGTTTCTGAAGGTTTTATGTTCTCTTTATCCCACCACTGGATTTCAATCTGTGTTGTGCCCGCTGCAATAACAGGAGAATTGGGATCAGATAACAGATTCCACAGATTAGATGTGAAGAAAGGGTGTTACAACAACATACCCACTTCCTCTTAGCTTTTAACCACACTCTGTGTTTCAGTAAGAGGGCAAGGGCGGGGGGGAGAAGGAAAATTTATCTTTTTGCTACATCTACTTCTATCAGTTTCCCCAGCCAGCCCTCAAATACGTGTCTTAGCAGTGAATACGTTACACGACTCATTCTGGAAGGAAGGAATTAAAGCAAACCTCAAGCAATCAATGCCCTAAGAAATTTCACTAAGAGCTGGACTAAAAGGTGATTAAATGAAGCTGAATCCAAGAACCCATTTTTCCTGCAAGGAAAGTATAAAATATCCCTTTAAGGCTAAGTTGATATAAATGTATATAGAATTTTTAAATATAACTCCCACCTCACCGAAGCTCTCAATCTTAAATACTGGCATGTAGGAAGGCCATGGAAACTCCTTCAGCTTGAGGGTCTTTTTCAAAACTTAAAATTCTGAAAAGACTTAACAGATTTTTTGATAATTTACAGTCATCTCCACCATGCTAGACATACTAATTAATGGTTATGAGCCAAGTGTTTTTTCCAGGTCCAAGTTAGATTAGTTACAACATCCAGAGTTATTAATTGGAAAGAAAAGAAGAGGCCATTAAAGAGGTCATTCTAAAGCTCAACATTTTGTACTGCACCTCTGTGTTCTGTTCTCCATTTATGCAGAATAAGTGCTTGAAGTCAGTGGCTGAAAAGAGAGTAAATGATCATAAAGTGTTCTTGTGAGGAGATTCTCAGCCTGAGGAAGCAGCACTGTAGCAGGGAAATTGAATAACTCTTGATCTTTCATGGATGTGGATAAAGTCACTTCTGAGAGGAAAGAATAAAGTGAGGAAACGTGTAGTCCGACTGTCATGTGAAAAATGGCAGGAACAGATCTTTGCTCTTCAGAAAAGAGATCTTAGATTTTCATAGCTGAATTCATTGTGCTCCTAACCATGTTTCATGTCTTGTTTTCCCCATTTAGCAAAGTTGGATAATGATTTACTTTTTGGTACAGCCTGGAGTGAGAAAGAAATTGGTAATGAATTGCCTTTTGCCACACTCCAGAGTGCTTCAGTGTCTAAAAAGTCCCAGAGGTTCCCCCAGAAGTTCATGTAGGGATTGCTCTACTGGCCAAAACCTTTGCTCTGATCACTCTTTCCTCAGAATGCATCCACCACCCTGGTCAGGATGCAGGAATTGTTCTGTGCATCGGCCAGGCTTTCCAGCACAAATTTTTGGCTACTTTGAAGATACTGCACTGGAATCAGATGTGTGTGGAAAATAGGACACTGTCTCTAATCTGTTTAAAAATGTCCTCACACATGGTGCAGAGGGATAAAAAGTAAAAAATATTCATTATTATTCTTGTTTTTCTGTAGATTTCTACACCTCATGTTATATGATTGATTCAAAGCCAACAATGATGAAGTTATATAAATGTTTTGTAGATCTATAAAGATTCATGACTTTCTGTACAGTAGAAATGTTCTTGATGTTGCACTGTCTGGAGCTAATGTTCTGATTAATGCATGTTTTGCTTCCTGATTTAAGAAATAGCTTATGGCTAAAAATCCTTAGATGCTCTCTGACTTATTGCATCTTCTTTTCTATTTTTCCCCTTCTTTTCTTTCCTGTTTCTTATTCCTATGTATATGTATAATATAAATATATGTATTTGGAAATCTGTCAGCTTTAGAGATATCCCTGATGCAATACCATTATGAGATGTCTCTCAAGACTGGTATTTGTATAGAAAAATGAGTTTTTGTTAGACCACGTTTGTGAATCTATCATCTGCTGGGGGTACTCTAGTTAGTGTGTGTTGTTTGTCAAAACAACAACAAGAAAATGTGGCCACATCATTTACAGGCTTGTGGGGGACAGGAGGGAGGCTGCTTCTGCTGTTAAAACAGCATGAAAAGTCAGGGTGATCTGTCACAACCACAGCACAGAAGTGTCACCTGCAGCTCCAGTTTCCCAGGCAGTGGGGGATGTGTTTGGGAAGGCAGGGGGTGTGATGGGGGTACACCCTGGACCGAGTAACTGAACCATCTGCAGGTTGAAACATGACCTAACTCAGCCCTCTGGTCCAGGTCTGAGCCCCAGAACCAACAGCAGAAGGTTGGGTTAGGCTCTCTCCTTGGCTTTTTAGAGAGGTGGTTGGGGTAGAGGACAGGCTTGTGAACTCTTAGCCAGAAATACAAAATATTTTCTTGTTGTTTACACCCTTTCCTTGGGCTGCAGGGCCAATGGAAACTGCTATGCTTCCACAGGGCAGTCAGTGTTTGGTTTTCCTTTCAATTTCCTCATGCACTGAAATCCAAGTGTTTATGGTGACGACCACACTGACTCTTTTAGTTTTAACTCAGAAAGCAATGCAGTGAAATGTGGTCCTTCCCAAAAATTTTTGTTCACAAAAGGACTTTGTTAAGGGTAAACCAGGTATATTTCCTCTGCTACAGGGACTATCCACAGATAAAATACATTTTATATTTTTTAGGTCTATTTACCAGAACTGGACTGAGCCAGTTAGTCCTCTGGTGCCTTAGCCTGAACTTGCTGGAGGAGTGGTGTGCAAAAGAAAGTGCCCACTTTGTTTTTATCTGCCGAGCTGTAAACCACCTACTTGTGTCCTTTTGTGACTTTTGTGAAGCCTGTTAAGAGCTGTTACTGCTAATTGCTGTGCTTAGCTTGCTGTCTTCATCTCTGGGCAGGAACCAGGGAGATCAAAGAGCAGGATACTCCATAAAGTCTTGCAGTGTTCATCCTGCAGCTCTAATTCACCTGCACATGGCCAAGGTACTGCACATGGCTGGCACAAAACGTCCAAAAACAGATGGAGAGAGAAAAATTTGGTTTATTTTACACAAACACTTGAACTGCTTCAGCTGTACATTCAAAATAAAGATTCAAGATGAAGTGTTTTGCACGGCTTTGAAGTAGGACAGTGCCTTTGGAGGCTGTCCTGAGACCTTTGCTATCTAAAGCAGACTACCAGGGATGATAAGCTTTTCCTTTTCTTAAAAAAACCAGTTTCACAGAAACGTATGACTCGACAAAACTCGACAAAAAAAAAAAAGTCATGATGTTTCAGTCCTTCAGCAGATTAAAACCCACAAATTCCAGTGGTCCAGTCCCTAAAGACTGTAACAAATCTTTATCAGATCTTTATTAGAAGTGCTATAAAAATCCTAAAAGTATATATTTCTCCATCAAATTAGAGTTGAAGGATCAAGAGTTTTCTCAGCATCCAACACATCTGAAGCTACAATCCCACTGGAAGTGGAAACACCCATTCCTGTGAAGGGCTTCCAATCTGATGTTACATTGGAAACTCCCTTCTCTCACCTTCCCCTGACTTAGAAGTGGGGGCCTTGGCATTATTATGGAAATTTCAAAGAGTGGTAGATATTCCCAAACACAGAAAGGCCCCCCTGAGGCCTTTCTTCAGATTTGATGTTGGATTCTGACTGGAGACATCCCGAAGTTCTTGAGCTGCATTGTCCATGTACACTCTTTGAGGGAGAAACAATGATTTGGGTAGGTTCTAACAAACCTATCTCCTGCAGAATAGAGAGAAAAAAAAAAAAAAAAGATCCTTATATGATTTTAGGTCGAGAATATCAGCCATACTACCAGCTTTGACGCCACTTTGGACTTCAATAGGTCTTAAGGGTTACAACTGTTTTGTTAAATTTTGTAAGAAAGCCTTCATTTAATGTTTTTGTGCAAAATACATTAAGAATCCAAATTTGTTTCCTCATGGTGGTCTCTGTTGCTTAATCATATTCACCAGATCTCTGGCATGTTATTATGGATTTCCTGCTCATGTTAGCTGTAGATTTTTGTCTCTGCTCTGATGGATTGTTGATATAAAATTACCAGCTGATGTTTATCCACAGACATAGGAATAACAGTATTATTAACTATTCCTATATATATTTTGTGTCATTATGACTGTAAGGGCTTGTCTGAATAATAAAGATTCCCTTGAGTGGGACTCACTAGGGTAAATGACTGTTTAATAAAGACAGATAATGTAGATGAATCATTTTGACTACTTAGAGGAGCAATTGTGCTAAAACTCCTAACTTACACAAAGTCCTTCTGAACACATTAGGGGTCAAATCCTGCCCCTTGAGATCATTGTAACATTGCTGCTGAGTAGGAAAGGATTGAGATCTCACTTTAGGAGCAGGGACAAAATTTTTGCAATAGGAACTTGATTTCTGTATGTGGGCGAAACGCTCAAATGCTAGCAGTATTTAAACACTAAGGCTGTAAGTAGTATAAAAACATGCCTACATAAATGTCTATATTCTGTCTTCATATGTTGAAATATGTGTTTAAAATAGATTTCTGCTAAATTATATGGCTTAGTTTTTGCTCTTCTCCATGATGTGATACTTCATGGTACATTGAAAGAATAAGAATATGAGTTTATTAAGTTTACTCAGAAAACTATTCAGTCATCTGTATGAGCTCTTGGAGCTATGTCAACATTTTCTTGAAAGATATCTGAGATTATTTGATGTTTACTTTTTTAAGTACAGTATTTGTGAGTAAAAGTGCACAAGAACATTTTATTACATTTTAAATGTAATTCCTGATCCCAGGGTGCTGTCTATATAAATCTGAACAAACCTACGAAATCACTATCTATATTAGATCAGCAAATCCTCTCAGTCCCAGAACTGGTCAATGTGTTAAGAGGCAAAAGTGAAATTCCTTGGTAATAAAACTTCTGAGCCTTGACAACTGTGAAGTAATGCTATTTCTTGCAGCATTGCCTAGACCTTTCAAAGTGCACTACTCTTTATTATATGCCTTTCCTCTGCCCCTAAACCTTCACTTCTAAAGTGCACATCTCACAGGTAACTAGTATATAATGTACTTTTCAATCAACCTCCTAATTCACTCAATGTAGCATGAGTTTTAGATAAACCAGGAAGATGTGAAATACAGAATAAAAGGTTTAGGTTGTATGATGCCACTCACCTGTTTTAAATCTTTTGCTATCTGTGCAAAAAATACGGAAAGAGTTCTCCTTCAGGATAATTCAGTGTGGCCCAGCTCTTCTCCCAGGCAGCAGTGACAACAGCTCCCAGCATTTCTGCAAGGTCCTGCTCCTGATCTTCTGGGAGATTTACACCTTCTTCCAGCTTGTTCTCTCCCAGGCTCTTGCCAGGCCTTTATGTAGGTAACAAAATGATGTCTCCCTTGGATCCGTCAGCTCTCCAGGGGGAATTTTGCCCTTCAAGTCCCAGTGCTTGTGATGGCACTGCTCACTCTGACATGTTTCTGTGTTCCAACCAATAGTGGAAGTGAGCAGCACTAGAAGGTTTTGCATTTGTGCAGCCTCTTTGGTTTCATGGAGTAAAAATTTCCTAAAGGTAAAACACAGGGTGAGCCAGATTTCATCTGTAGCGTGGAACAAGGAGATTCATAAGGTGCAGGTCTCCTAATTACCAGGCTTTCCATAACTTATGTAAACTTATATGTAAATCCCCTGAAGTGAAGAATTTAAATACAACATTAAAATTTGTGTTGTGGTTTGAAAGCTGATCCAAGGTTTTGCAGGGTAATTGGCTGCTGCTTTTATTGTTTATGTTTGCACATGCAGGCTGTGGTGGGCTTGTCTCTGCTGGCAGTGTGGATAGGTTTAATTTTACTCTAATCAAGGCAAAATACCTTGCTGAGAGACTCAGGTTCAACATCATACTAATGAACTATGTGGCTCTTGGACAAAAGATGCTTTCCATCTGGCAAGTCTAGAGCATGGGCTTGAGTAGGACTTTGGTTGTGTGCAGAAATCCCTGTGGATGTACCATAAGGTTTTGAGGGGCCTAATACATGAGATAAATATATGACAAAAGCATAAATCCATCTAAAAAACACATGGTCTAGAATTAACAATCACAGAGTTCATGGACTTACTTAAAGGTAAGGGGCAACTAATGATTATGTACACAGATTTGGTTTTCGTTTTTTTTTGCTGGCCTTGAATCAGGCTAATCTTTACTGCACAAGGTAGAGCACGGCAAATATGGAAACATCTGTGTTATGCAAATTCCTCTGAAATGGTTGAATGACAGGTAACTGACTGTATTTTGGAATTGTTCCAGGTAGAGTGAATCAACAGTTTCCAGCCAGTCAATCCAGCAAAAATCTGCAGGGTTCCTTTTAATGCATACAGAGCTGTGAGCTTCTGTGTTGACTGTTTTCACTTGAAACCAGAAATAGTTTAAAAAATAAAAAATTTATTTAGACCTTACAGGTACTAAGGTGTGTAAAGGACAGGCTGAATTCATCCTGAGATTTATGCTCCAAATTTTCAGCAAGCATGCCTGTGATAAGTTTTCCTCCCTGTCTCTTGTGTTACTCCCTTGGCCGTCCCTAGGGAGACATATGAATGTGTCCTGGATAATTTTGATCCTCTCCATGGAGAGGGGAAGGGAGAGAGTTCCCCACGTGAACCCAGGGCAGCACAGCCCTCTCATTGTGTCAGTGGGGACGTGAGGCCAACTCAGGGAGAAGATTCCAGCCCTTAGACATCAGAAACTTCCCAGTCTGCTCTGTGAGGATGAGATGAGGATGAAGATTTGTGAGAACCCTTGGCACTGGGTGCTGCAGACACCACCAGTCTAACCCTTAAAACACCAGCTCTGCATTGCTATGGGCAACAGATGGGGAGGTCTGAGGAAGAAATCCTGCCAAATAGTTTTCCTGTTTCAAGAAGTTGAAGAGCTTCCCTTCTGGATGGACTTGCTGCTAGCTGGCACCAGAGCTCATGGGATTAAGGTTTCATACCCATAACATTGAGAGAAATAGGAAACATGACTTTGGAGAAATAAAAATGCAGCTATACAAAGAGTAGCATGATGATCTTTTTAAATGTAGGCTTGGCCCAATCAAGAATCCTTATAATTTAATTTGCACTGGTCAGAAATATGTGATCCTTTCCTGCTAAATATTTTACATTTCTTAGGTCTGGTTAATTGTAAACATGATGAAATTCTCTCTGCTGCTGCTGCTGCCTCTGATTCATTGGTGACCTGTAGAAAGAGGCAACAAATGCTTATTGTTAAAAAAAAAAAAAAGAACAGAAGGATCATCTATTGCTCAGATGAAAGACAGAGACAAAATAACCAATCTGTAATGCAGATTTATTAATAGTCATTCACTGGTTTTCACTGAAATACTCTTCATGTAACCTTGACTTTATTAAGTAGTCCTTAAGGTGCATTTTGAAGACAGATAATGAGTTTGGGGAATAGTCTTATCTACATCAAGCTAATCTTTAACAGCTTGGAAGGGAACTCGCAGAAACTTTTCCACTTTAAGTGACATAGCCATGTTCAAATCAAGCCTTTTAAAATGTCATTTTAATAGAAGAGTTTACAGGCATTTTTAATCGCTACGCTTCATAGAGGAATATTATTTAAATGAAGAAGATAGAGAAAGTTATTGAGTTTTTAATAGTATTAATGGGACTGGAGGCAAGTGAGTGGTGTTGGGGCAGCAGGAACGCTGCTGTGGTGGAGTGGCACTTAGTGTCTTGATTAACAAAGACAAAGCAGCTCTTGCTTGAAAAAATAACTCCTTTCACAGCAGCTGTTGCTTTAAAAGGCAGGCCCAGGCTGAAGGCAGGGGTTTTGAGTGATATTTGGGTGCTAAACCTGCACATGTAACCTTGTCCAGCTTCCACAAGCAGAAGCTCTCAAGAGCCCCATGACCCTCTGCTGGCACAGAGTTGTGTGTGTAACAAGTGAGAGAGGGATGAAAACGAGAAACTAAAAGGAAAATGAGCAGCGAGTTGCTATTTTAAAAAGAACTCAGATTTACAGCATCTGTACTTTTCCTTCAGTCTCCAGCACGCCAGGAAAGTAGTTTCACTTTTCCTGCACTGTGTGTAAAGCCCCAGAGGTGGTTGTTCCCCAAAGGCACACACCAGCGTTTTCCTCCAGCTCCTGTATGAAATTGTTCACACCTTGGGCTGAATTTTATCGGCTCGTACAGGCAGATGAGTTACACGAACCCTCTTCTCCTGATTCCAGTTGGCTTAGCTCATTTTGTTTAGCTTGCTTTATTGTTTGGGCATTAAATGTCCCAGCTCTCCCAAGTGCACACACATTTGGTTTCTGACTAATGCATGGCCTCCGTCAGAGAGACAGCGTTTGCCATTCAGAATCCAGCATGACTTGGAGTCAGGTTGTGACTCAGATACCACAGACTGTACACAGAATAGACCACAAATTCCTCCAGTAAGGCTAAACAAGGCTTTCCCAGAAGCCACTTCCTCCTCTGGTTATACCCTAACCCTGACTGACAGGTAGCACATAACCATTGGGGTTTTGAGTGGCAGTTTTTTCTCTTACTTTTTGTCACAATTTTTGTCTGCTGAATTCATGGCTGTTTAAAATCCTGTCTTTTTTTTGTGCGCACAGAACCACACTTTTGGCTAGATGTGGCTGTAGAAATCTTGGTTGGTTACATTTTTCTGGAAATACAGGCATCCACTGACTGAGCTCTGAGGCTGGGAATTCTAAGAGGACAATGAATGTGAGGGCAAAACTCAGCCTGACCCATCCAGGTTCCCCTGAGCCGCAGCTGCAGCTCGCTTGTGCTTTGTCCACAAACCCATAAATCGACTGGGTTTGCTCGAAAAGTTCCTGAACTTTGGCAAAACCTTTTGATGAACCTGCTGGGGGCTGGAGAGGGGAGAGGCAAGGGTTGGGACCAGGGCTGCCAGTTTGTGGAGGTTTGCAAGGAAACCTGAAACCAGGTGAGATTCCCAAACTGTTTCCTCAGGCTGCAGACATGAAGGCAATTCTCATTTGAAAACAGAACTGGAGTTAAAAAATCTGATAACAAGCCTCACACGCTTGCTGACCAGTGGTAAATCCCAGCTCAATTTATTACTGAACACAGCATTTTGGCCTAAGTTCTCAGTGCCATTTTGCAAGTGGACAGGGAACAAGTTACATTCTTAAATTCTAGTGAGAAAACTGGTTGAGAGAATCAGATGGGCAGCAGTCCTTTGATTTAACTTCTTTTTTACTTTCTTTTTTTTTTTTTTAAATTCATTTAATGAAACAAGAATTCATCTGCCAACACGCTATTCTGTGCTCTTTTGTCAATAGAAAAGTTGTTTTGCTAATGGTTATCTGTCTGCAAGTCCTTGACCTGCTTGTAAACACATTTCTGCAGGAAAACCCCAGGCCATGGCCTCGAGCATTTACGTCAACAAGAAGAGATAAAGTGACCAAAACTTAACCTGATCTGGCCTGGAGTGCCCTCTACTGCCCCTTGACCAAATACTTCCCTAATCTATGTCCTTCTGAAAGGAACAGATTGTTGTGTAAGAAGTATTACCTGGAATGAAATCAATTTTGGGAGCCTGATTTCCTCCTTTCTTCCAGCTCATAGTCAAAGCCTGTTGAATTGCTGGAGGTTAAGGAATAAAGTCTGGGTTGGTTTTGGTAGCAGGGCAGGAGTTTTCCCTGGGATCACCCCCTTTGTCCCCAGCTCAGCCACCCGGCTGTGCTCTGTCATGCCACGTTAAACACGTCACCTTCCGAGCCGTGCGACAAACGCGGCAAAACTCAACTGCCCGATCAAGTTGCTTTTAAAAGCCATTTGCTGATCCCCAGGGATTTGTTCTGGATTCACACGGCACAAACCAAGGCTGTGATACAGCCAGGGTTTGGAGAGTCACTGAAATAGGACAGAGGTCCCAAATTTTGGTGTGGTGCTGCCAGGCAGGCAGTGGTGGAGCGGCGGTGATGGGATGGCACGAGCATCCCAGTTTGGCCACTGCATCCACTCCTGGAGGCTGGGGTGAAAGCTTGCTGCAGCCAAAGACAATGCTGGGGGAGAACTGACACCAAATTTTCCTGAGAAGCAAGGAATATGTCCCTATGCTTTGTTTGGTAAGAGCTGGGCTCGTTGAGGTGCTTGCCAGAGAAGAAATATATGCTATGGAAAACTTGTATTGAGAACATAAATGAGGAAATTATTATGATGTTGTTCAAAGCAAAATAGTTTTATTTAGTGATGAAAATCCACTCTTGATTTTGGATGCTTCATAACAAACCAAAACCAAATGACCAACAAATGGATAATGAGATGCTACCACCGCTGATTCACAACTTCCTTATGCTCATTCTCCAGTTGTTCAGGATGAACTGGGCTGAAAATCAGTCTTTACTTATCCAGTCCTGATAGCTGATCACTGCATGTGAAACTGTACATGACAGACCAAAACCTCTCTCAAGTGTGTAAATCTGAGGCAGAAGGGGGAAAGCAAAGTTTAAGGAAAGGCTCAGATGAAATGATAACATTGCATTTTGGTGCTGAGAGACTCTTGGATGCTGACGGGTTTTCAGGGTGTACCAGGCACAGAGGATGAAGGTGTCCATCCCTAGACAGTGCTCAGGCCATGAAGCTGAAATCTGTGCTCTAAAGCATCTCCCACTTCTCTTGAAGGCAGCTATTTCCCTTTATCTGCCCCATTTGCTGGAGGTGCAATCTGAGGTGGGTTTCCTGCAGGTATCTCACAGACTTCTGTCAAGTGTTGGGAGGAGAATGTGAAATCCTTTAGGTTTAGTTCCAGCTGGGTTTTTCCTTAGGATGCAGTTATTTTATAATCTTTTATGCATTTAACCTTGTTCAACCAATGCAAGGAAGTTATAGTTCCAGCTTTGCATAGTGGGATTAATTCACAAGTCTTAATCCAAACTGGACAGAAATTTTCAGTGTTGGCTAACAGAAAATATAATTTCAGCTATTCTGACAGAGAATCAAACTTTGGGAAACAAAGTAGATTTTATTTTCTTTTTCTATAGAAAGCATCTAGAGAAAGCATCTTTAAGGAAAAGTGATTTTATTTTTCCAGTAGGAAATATTTCTGGGAGAAAATATTTCATCTCCCAAATTGAAAATGTAAATTTTAACCTTGCTTAATAACGGAAAATAATTGCTCCTTTTCTTATTTTATTACAACATTTCTTTATTTCTCTGCTTCCAAAATTCAACAGGACTTTGAAGACAAACACAGATTTGACAGGCATCCTTTCAGATTGAAAAGATTGTTTTTATGGTGAAGAAAACTTGTCATCCTCACAAAGTACAAAGCTGTGTAATCAAAGAAAGGTGAAGGGCTGGCTGAATCTATTCAGTATTCTCCGTTACTTTCCAAACCAAACTCCTGAATGCATGTTAGTTATTCAGATTAAGTCATACTCCCAAACTCCCTCCAGGTTCTGCACTGGAGATGATATTTATACAGCACTAATAGAGAAAACTTGGTGTGTTTCAAATAATAATTCCCAAGTAAACCAAAGCTGGGTTCAGCTGATGTATCAGGGGAAGTTTCAGGGAAGTCTGACTGTCTTCTGTTGCTACAAAGGCCAGCTTCAATTTAATTCTCAGCCCCTCAATATTGCAAGGGAGGAAGCTTTAAAAGCATTAAGGGACTTGTATCAATGTTTCTGCTCCTGATCAAAATATGTGTACTCTTTTTGTTACAAAATTTGCCAGAATTAATTGACGCTGAAGTTTTAAACTGACTTTTGGTAATAGAGCATTTTTTCCATTTTAAATTTGTGAAAATTTTCCTGACTTGAAGCTTTCATTTCAGTCTTTGGAACTTGTAGAAATTTCAAATCACTTATTGGATGAGACACATCAAGCTCCAGTGACTTTAGTGAATATGAAAATGAAGTGAATTCTTGCTATGGCTTAGAACAAGAATAAATATTAGTAACAGCAGTGCCCAGATTCTTCAGTTGCAATCAGCATATCTTGTAGTCTAAGATGTGCTTCATCTTTAGAATCAGATGGGAGAAAGGACACACTTTTCTCTGCATGTCTCTGTCTTTTTTTACACTGATCAGTCCATCATTTATCCATAAACTTTCTGACACAGTGATTTGGTGACCTATTAGAAATAGTAACCCTGTAAGCATGAAACTGTACCTGGGCCTTTATGAAAAAGGCTCATGCACTCATATAGATCTGTGTGTCAATATATACTGGCTGACATAACAAATATTTTTGTTTTTAGAAATAAGAGCATTTTCCTTGGGGATTGTAAGTAGATTCAGAGGATATTGTCAGGTATCTGACTATATTTCACTGTGATATTCATATTGTCAATAGTGGGACCTTTCTGTGGAAAATGGGGCTTTTCCTGTAAACATAATAATATTTCTGGATGGTGAGATATACAGTAAATGTTAAACAAGAAAAGAACTAAATTGCAGACTATTCCCTGGTCAGCAAAACTCACCCATTATTTTTCAGTTTGCTGAATCTGTAGTTTTTACTTTTTTTTTTAAACTGTGACTTTTCAGATTCATGAGGGTAGCATAGGTAATCTTCATATTTATAAGGACACACTGTCAACTTGCTTTTCATAATTTATAAACTCTTTTTTTTTATTATTCCTTTCCCCTGTTGGAAGCCTGAAACTGGCATGTTTCCTTAATAGAGCTGGGAAGAAACTCTGCATTTTTGCTCAGGGAGATGAGTTCTCAGAAATAAGCAATCTGTGGTTCATGCAAAGGAGCAGTGTCTGAGTTGGCTGAGTGGGGCTGGAATTAGTGCTGTAGGGTCTATTTTGCAAGTGTGTGCATGCTTTAGCTTTTCAAGCTGCAACTTGCATTTTGGCTTGGTGAGGGATTTGTCAATACATTACAGCTTTATATGTCTTTGTTGATGTGAGCTGGATGAATGTTCATTGCCTTGTTAGGCTGGACTCTTGCCTTTAACAGTCCCAACTGACCTCTTCTCCCCATTGCTTTCTTCACAGCATCTCTCACATTCCCATCTCCTGCTGTGTGCTCCTGGCACAGTGAGAACAGATATTTTTCTTCTGCCCCTGCATTGATGGACTGGCAAGGACATGCATCCCTTATTCCAAGGTGAAATGAAAGTGGTTTGATAACCATTTCCTCTTTCCCTTTGGAATTTCACTGAATTAATTTTCCATGGGGTTTATAAAAGTAAATATTTCAGGCATTTAGATTAACCTTGCTCCTTGGGCTGTTGTAAGTGGGTAGAAACATTTCTGTGTTTTTAGAATTGATCCCAGAATTTGCAAGAGGCCAAGTTTGCTTTCAAAAATAATTCACGCTGTTGATGCTGATTTATAAAACACTATGAAATTTAGTGACTGGGTACTTTAAATATCATCTCTGGGCATGCTAGTCACTATTGTGGCAGATAAAATCTGTTTGGAATTACTTTTAATGGCTGTTTGAATTTAAAAAGCTGGTAAGGATTGATTCAAATTGAAGGTCATGAACTCCTTTACCCATTTCCCCTTATTGGCTCAACAAGGGTCCTATTTCATGATCTGTTGGCCATGATGCAACTCATCTGTTTAGTTGAGAAGGTGCTGATATGAGCAATTAAGCTAAAGTGGCATCGGGGAAGAACCTGTTAATATCTGGTAACGTACCGTTGATTCTGTCCGTCCATCTGCCAGTCTCTCCCCCCATAAGTTCCCAACTTGCTGGTTAGTTTCAGCAAAATTTGGCATAGGAGGGGAGATATTTATTACCATTATGCTGCTAAGTGTTTTTGGACAACTTACAGCTGGTGGAGGGGAGAATTCTCATGCTGGAAGGAAGGACAACTCAGGCAGTGCAGACGTACAGATTGGACTGTTTGGAGGTGGATTATTGTGTCACGGTGATTTAGACATAGTCTAGGATGTGCTTGAAGAAACTTGGAATCATTAGTACCACTGCTCACAGAACATCTTTTTATTTCTGTCTTGCAAAACTTTTGCCACTGAAGAGGGCCTCGACCTTCTTAAATGTGCCACTTAAGTCCTTTCACAAGGTTGGATTTCCTTCAGTAATATCCCAAGCAAATAATATGTTTGTGGAGTCTAATACTATTGATATTCCTTTGGGATGCCCTGCCCTGTGAGTATCTGTGAAACCTGAGGGTAAATCACTTCAGAAAAAAAGCTCTGTGTGAGAGGTAATCTAAACATTTTTTTTTTTTTCTTCTTGATATGCTTAGACTCCATCCTGAACTCTCCTGCAGGATTACAGCAGATCCTGACCCTGTTGACCTGGTATCAACCCTTTTCTGTAAGCTGGGCACAGCAGAGGAGGAAGAGGAGGACAGATACTGCGAGTGGCTTAGGGGCTTAGATGCAGTAGGCTCTGAGCATCAGCACCAGTTGAAAGGATCAAAGGGGGTCTGTGACTCTCTAACCATGCTAATTAATGGAAGAAGTGGTATTTGGTCTTCATTATGGACTTCAAGAAAGAAAAAAAGAGAAGTCAAGTGTTTTGTGCTGTGGTAAAGCACTGAGGGAAGCTGGTGAAAGTGACAGAGCTGCCTCCATCAGGTTTTTCAGCAGCGTTTCAAGAGGATGGAGCCACTTATGAAGTCACGCTTAGGCAGCACTTTCTTAAAAGTTAAATGTCTGATAAATGCTGGTACTGCCTGCTCTGAATTCCTAATATGCTTCTAGTCAGAACAGGGCCTTGCTGAGTTTTCCACTGCTCATGGCATGGAAGAACCTTTTAGTAAAGGACCCCAGATTTCTCCTGTACCACCTGCTTTGGACGTGGGCTTGAGTGCAGAGGAGGTAATTCTGTCTCTCACCAGCTCAGGCATCACCCCATGCCTTCCATTTAAATATCTCTGGGTTGCTACAGAGGTAAATAGGAGGCAAATGACCAAGACTCACATTGGCAGCAACCTGGGGACCAGAGCACTGATGGGCAGAGGGAGCAATAACAGCATTTTAGGGACATTTCTGCATTAGATGCTTTATTAGCTCCCAAAATGGTGAGTGCAAAGCTCTCTTCTGAATCCTGAACAATCCTTCCCCATCTCTGCCCCTTGCTTTAACCCATTTGGATACTGCTTAAATTTGAAAGGAAATCACTGGTTACAGGAGGCTTTGCCTTAGACGTGGGGCCGTGTTCTGACAGTGGGTTCACCTGCTCATTGTCTTTGTACATCTACATGGTATTCATATCTCTACCTACCCACATGATATGTACAAATATGTGTGTCCAGGCCATAAGGACTGCAGTCCAGTAATTCCAGTTCTTGCTTACTTCTTACATGCTTTTCTACTAGCAGTCTGCATGAATTTGGAAATTGTGTAAATATATGTTTATGTACACCTGAGGATGATGAGTTTTTAACTAAACAAACAAAAAAAAAAAGGAAAAATATACTTTCTGTGGAAATACCTGGTTTTCCTTGAAAACAGAGAATATTTTTTTTTAATTTGCTTTTTGTGGCTTCCTGTGCATTTTGCTAAATGCAAGGTGTTTGAGAGAGGAAAATCTAATATTGACTTTAATTTAAAAATATTTTCTTTCACTAAGTTTCCAATGAATGTGACTTCATACATGGAAGTGTCTGTCATGACTCTGTATTTGTGAGTGCTGCTTGATGTGCTTATGCTGTGGTGTGCATATGTTTGTTTTAAGCTACAATAGTGGTATGGACCAAAACTGCTAATGGCGTGATTTTTATCATGGTTTCACTACAGAACACGACAGTATGTGTGATCATTGGGCATTCAAACAGTGAAATGTGTAAAGCTATTTTTCCATAATTGGTCCCAGGGCAAGGGGTTGATCTCATGTATAAAAGCCTCCAGATATGCTCTTGGTATGGCTTCTAATTAGGGAACCAGGAAAGAACTGAACTTTGGAGACTGTGATGAGTCCATTCCTTTAAAAAAAAGAGGAAATAATCACTTTGACCTTGAACTCCAAAAGGCCCTGAAATCAACTGATTTTACTCTTTAAGCTCCTTAACAAGCATGGGGATTAGAGACGAGCTGTGTAGAGCGGTTCATATTAGATATAAACGATAATGGACAATAGAAATTCATCTGTGAGCTCAGCACAGGCATCCTGTGCAAATTCCATTTCCCCAAGATATGGTGATACCATGTTACACTGTTGTATACACCACTGATAACAATATGACTTCATCAGGTGGGAAGAGACAGAAGAAAACTCAATAGCAGCAGGGAGATGCAACTTTAGGAGATGTCCAATCCTGTTCTAATCCAAGTCGGTTTTAATAACCACAACCAGGTGTATAAAAGGTCAAATATAATCACCTTTCTACCCTGTGTGGTGAATAAATCATCTGTTTAGCTGTTTATTTCAAGAATGATGAAATTGCCCTCCCTGACAAAGAAATAAAACTTATGAGAGGAATAAACCTACTATAGACTGAAACTGCACATTTCGGTGGCTTTCCATCTGTCTACAGCTAAACAAGGAAGGGATGCTGCTGTAACTCCAAAAAAAACCCAACTTCTTTGGTGATTTCATTCTGGCAAGTTTTTTTTTCTTCTTTCTTTTTCTCTCTCTTCCAAAAACAGCTGAAAAAACCCACGTTGCTCTGAAAAAGAGGATCTTATCTTGAAATGGAAAAGTGCATCACATTTTCAGGAGAAAAGGAAAGAAGTGTGAAAAACACCTGGATGAGGAGAGGAGCTGATATAACGAGAATAATTGGTGGGTTTTATGTCATAAATGTAACCCACTCAACAGTTGTCATCACCCCAAGAATATACTGATTTCCTATGCAGATCATTTAAAAAATTTCCTTTATGAAAATAATACCTGCTGAAAAAACTTATCATGTCTTTTAAAAGGCACCTCTTAGTCTTGTTGTTGATATAGAAGGGTGAATGATGTGGTTAGACAGGCTACTGCCTGCCATGAAAACTAGTAAGAAATGATGTTGCACAATCCTTTCCCTCATCTATTCCTCAAAATCTGTTATTTTATTTCACTTTCCCCCATTTCAGTCTGTGTGGCCTGGCAGACCTACTGGAACCAAGCCTGCAATAATATTGTCTCAGTGAGCTGATAGGTGTGAGGGCACTGCAGGCAGATAAAATGTGTTTCTGTTTGTATCAGAATTTGCTATTGAGAGCTCCAAATTGTCATGATTTCAGGACAATCTGCAATTTTCCCCTGAATGACTTGGAAAGTGGGGAAGCAAAATTAAAAAGAAAATCAACTCCGTGCTTTTTCATTAGTTCTGGCAGCTTCCCCTAGAAACACACCCATACTCAGCAGTATCATTCTTTATTTAGCTCTGAACAGACTGGAGGACCTTAGTGAATTCTTTCTCCCTCCTCCTTTGCAGATAATAGCAATGATGCTGCCACATATTTTGCAAAGTGCTCTTTTCTGGAGCTGAGATTGAGTTACATCCAATGTGATAGACCCCACTGGCAGCCGTGTGTTCTTAGCGGAGACATTCCATTACCATGCCAAGTTATTTTTAATTCTATCTGGTTTTTTAATTTTTTTTTAACCAATGCATAAAAGAAGGCTATTGAGTTGCTCAGTCAATGTTAGTTTATTATTGCTTACCCAAGTGTTTAATAAACCTATCCCAACCCTGGACATAGCTTTAAATACTTCATTGACTGTAACAGAGCAGATTTTTCCTATCAGGCCAAAGTGGCTCTATAAACTATAATTAAGCACTAATTATGAGCTCTACTGGTCAGATAACAGAAGGCAAGGTCCATTGTGCTACTGGCAGAACCAGCAATTAAAGGAGATTATTGTTGTCAGAAATGGAATAAAACAAACAAAGGAAAAATTTGGGAGGAGGGAAAGATTTGCAATTGACCTGAGTAAACTTTATTTTGTTTGTGGCTTTGGGAGACTATAGCACCATGAACGTGAAGAACCCAATATATGATGACATAGAGCAGATGTAATTAATTCTTCTGGAAAATCCACAGTTTTTTTGGATAACAGGTTGTACAGTCAGGTTCTGCTTGGCTCCACTCTCCTACATTGAAAGCCAATCCCTTACAGTCCAAACCAGAAGTTGTATGTTTAGAACAAAAATATTTTGAAGGAAAATATTGTCTCAGTACTATTTTTTTTTACTTGTTCTTATAAAGCATTCAAAGCCAGAGAGTGCCACATTGCTCATGGGCTTAAGAAGTAGAAAATGGAATTGAAGTTGAATGAAGACTAGATTGACTCCCCGGGAAGGGGGGGAAGGTCCCTCTACAACAGGTGAAAAGGAAGTGCGGTTTTATAAATTTGTTCCATTTTAACGTGACTGGCTTCTTTTCGCTTACTCCATTTTTACACTGGCTTAACTTGATTGGCTCCAGTGGAGTTTTCAATTATGCCAGATCCCACTGAAGTGTTATTAGCAGACTGCTTGGAATTTCTCTTGAAAGTCTGAAAGTGTTTCTGAGTTAACAATATACTCTTCCCCTTTCCCCCTTTGAAATAAAATGTTAACTCTGCAGAAAACCTTGATGTCCTGTTGAAACAGAATGCTCAAACACCAAAATGAATTGACTTTTCACATACAAATTTTAAATTTCCATGGAAAATAGAGTTTCCAGTTACCTCTAGTGATTGGTATGCTAGTCACAGTTCATGTATTCCTAGACCTGATACAGACATTCAAGGGAGCCAAAAGTCCTTTATACACACACACACAAGCGCATTACAGCTTCCTGGAACACTGTTTAGGCTTTCAGGTGATGGCTGGGAATGTGGCCAATATCAGAAGGTAAAGGGCAAAAGAAAGCCATGAAAATGGAAATGACAATATTTCTTAGGAGCAGGCAGGTGCCTTTGCCCCTGACTCATGGTTGTGCCTAAAACTCACAGCACTGCTCTCTCCTTGCTGATTTTTTTTCTTTTTTTCCTTTTTCTTTTTGAAAGCAGTTTGCATCCTTGGGAAAAAAAAAAGGATTAATAAATTTCAAATGTTCCCGATGCTTCTGTGCCAACTGGCACTGGAGGGGGCCTGTAACCTTGCCCAAATGCACTATATATAATTATTAATTAGAAAGCAACCTGGGAAGCAATGATCCTCTCCCCCAGCACAAACCAGAGGAACTTTACTGAATTCACCGTAGGAAAGAAAATTGGTTTTCTTAGGTCACACTTGGGAACAAACTTTAGTTTGCTTTGGCTAGTGGTTCACTATCCAGAGTGGAATTATGGGAATTAATTGGAATAACTTGGGTGCTCATTTTATAAATCAGCTGGCAGAACTCCTGCTGTAATTAATGGGTTCGACTGGCAGATTTCCACAATCACACACCCATTTCCCAGTGATTTCCACTGTGAATAGATGCATTTTGAAGGAGCTCAACTTGCAAAGGGACATATTTAAGAGTTTATAACTGTCCCAATGACAGCAAGTTCTAATTTAAAACTCCTGTGTAATACTTGTTAGGAAGTTTTAATATCAAAAGGGCAGCCAAGGTCTTCCATGAGAAATTTCTAGACAGTGAAAGAAACTAATCCTTTTTAGTGATGTTTGGCTTCTTCTCTGCAGTAGCTGATCTCTGATTTCATATTTTATATCCATGGTTTGTTAATGAAATTTTCTCCTTTAAAGAGTAACCAGGCGGATAAGAAAAAAATAGCTGATACTTTGCAGTAAACGTTTGAAGTGAAATTCAAGTAGCAGCCTGAGGCTCACAGTATGTAAAACCAACTACCAAAGTTTTAGAGGGGTGGTTAATCTATTTTTCCTTCTCAGGGGACCTCAGCTGTATTAAATTCTTTGGTTGAAGAGAAGCAGTCAGGTTGGCATTAGAATTGACTTAGCAATTTACATCATTTGAAAAGGGATTAGTAAATTTAACATGTTCTTGGTGTCCCTGTGCCAGCTGGCACGGACAGGGGTCTGTTACATCACTCATTTCCACCACCACAGGGCTACCTGAAAGGTGTCATTAGTCCTGCTTCAGAGAGAACAGGAAATTAGGCAGCAGGAAAATGTTAATGTCCACAGGTGATGGAATCACTGCTCACAGGGATAACAGGTTTGCTCCAAGCTCATCCCTGGATGTGGTGTTCAGGCTCTTCTTACCTGGCACTCAGCTTCATGAAGATTTAACAGTGCTTTGAAATGCCCTTATATGTGTGAGGCCACATCCCTCACAGCAGCCCCAGAGTGGAAGTGTGAGCTGGATCCCACTGGAGACTCAGAGCCACAAAGGTGGGTTTCCCCTCTGAATTTTATCCTGTTCTAAGTTAGTCTTCTAGCTCAGTCATTAGCAGTTTTGGGGTCTCTCTCTGTAGACCATGGAGAAGAAAAAGCCATTTGACTGAACAATTAATTACATCTGTCATAGGGCTCATTTACCTCCACTTCTCCAGTGACCGTGGAACCAGACTGACTCTTGTCACTGGAAAAATACATGTTCTGATAACTTACAGGCAAGAATTGTGCTGTCAAAGAGGCAACTTTTGTCTGTGGTCTACAGCAAGAACCCAAACAATTTGCTTAGCTTGGATGGCTGTATAGGTGGCCAACTTGAAGTCTACTAGAAATCATTGCCAGAGTAGAGCTTCAGATTTTCTTCTGAAGAATCCAAAATCATGCAGTAAGAAACATGAGGCATACAGATTCTACATAGGTAGAATCTGGAAGTCCAAAGTTTCTTGGAGTGCAGGACAGTGCCAATTTTCAGCAAAATATTCAGCATTTCTTCAGTTTGGCTTCTGGAAAAAAATTTTTAGGAAACCACATTACATTTTTGTGTGTGTGTTTTTATAGCACTAATGATACTCCCATGAAATTAGATGATTTTCAGTAATGATCAAAATCCAGTCTTCTGTTTTGTGGGCCTTGTTTTCCATTTCTCTTAGTTATATAAAAGGTGTAGAAGAGGGAGAAAGATGTTTGTGCAAAAATTTCCCAAATACCTTCTTAACTGGATTCTCAGGGCAAATTAGCCTGGGCTTAGGAGTGCCAACCCATAAACCTGTCTTGATATTGAGGATGGTCAATTCCTTATATCAAAAAGATGAGGGTGCAGCACATCCACTGTTGCAGGGATGCAGGGGGAAGGCAAGAGATCATCAGACATTAGGCATACCTAAAATCAGGTTCAGGGCCTCCTATCATGTCCAGCAAGATGGGAAACCCAGGAGAGAACAAGCCTTTGTCAATACCCCATTGAGAAATAACAGTCCAATTTAATGTATCAGACACAAGACTGGGAGCTTATGTTGTAAATGAAAATTTGGTGAATGCTTGCTTGCTCCCTCCCCATGCAAGTTTTACATTTCCTATGTATATCATTTGCTGTTATGTGCTTATAAAGATTATGGGTTTTTTTGCTTTTAATAAGATTCCACCTGTTTGCTTTACTTTTAATGCTTTTATAATATTTGAAACCCTGTAGAACTCTGTGGGTACTTCTGTTGGAATTATTTATTGGTGGGCCAAATCCAGCCCATGTTGCTCACACCAGATTTCTTATATGAGCTGGGACTGTGGTAATGTGTGCACAGTAAATGAAGGTAGGATGCCAGATAATTGGAGCAGATTTTTTTCTATGCCCACCCCAAGTTTCCCTGTTTGACCTGATTTGACCAGGCTGATGGTGTTGGAGGTGTGTGAGGAAGGCAGCAAAGGAAAGCACTTTCTGCAAGTTAGTCACAAAAGACCTCTCTGTCTTCCTTTCTGGATTTTGCTTGTGTGCAGAGGAAGCAATGGGAGACCAATATGTCTCAGTGCCACAGAAAAAGGGAGAGGCAAGAACTTCACAGTTACCAAATCATGTATTTATGTGCATATAAACCACGTACATCTATCACTAGAACATGCATATGACATGTGTGCACACGTGCAGAGAGGGAAGTAACAGCTTCCTTTCCTCTCCATACCTGCCTACTCCCTCTGAACTGAAAGAGAAGAAAAGAAAGATTCAAATTAAACACCCCAAATTACTTGAAAGTATCCTGAGTTATTAGGAAGGCAAAGCAACAGCCCAGCAGGGAGTGGAAAACGTAATAATGACAAGTTTTGTGCCTAAAGGGAAGGTAGGAATGAAATCAGAAAGATCCAGTGGGGTCAGGTGAGTAAAGAGTCAGCCAAGCACAGGAGTGAGAGATACCCGGAGGCAGTGCAATGTGCTGGCAAGGAGCCACACTGCTGGGGAGAGAGGAGTGTGTGAGACAGAGAGCAGAAGGGAGGGAGGGACAGAGGGATAACACACCTTTGTGGGCACTTGTGAGCTCCTCTGGCAGCACCAGCCCTGTCTCCTTGGCAGTGGCTCTGGAGGTAGGAGGAGGCTCCCAGCTGCAGAGCCCCAAGGAGGCAGGAGCCCAATCTTCTGTGTTTGCCCTTCCACCAGGTCCCTACTCCAGACACCTGGGTGGGAGCAGACAGCAGGATGCAAGCACTGGAAGACTGAAAATACCAAAACCCTGTGATCTGTGGGAAGCTGGTGTGAGCTTGGCTGGGGAACAGGCTCTGATGCCGACGGTGGCGATGTCGTTTCCATCAGCCCGTGAAAGACAACTTCAAAAACAAGGTTTGTATTTGCCACTGGCTGTTTAATAGGGGATTAGTTAAAGGGTATAAACTGGCAGTAGGTTGAGATGGATGTGACCACAGGGACAAAGGCTTAACATGATGTGCTTGAAAATGACATTTGCCTGTTGCCAAGCAGATGTGGCCCACTTGCACCTGTTGCTTTGGGGTCGTGGGCAAGGAGGGGGACCCTGGTGAGCCCATGGCTGGTCACATTTCCACCACACCCACTGAACTGTGATTGAACCTTGTGGAGATAAGGTTTTTCTGAGGAGTACTATTAGCAGAAGACAGATCAGCATTTCTAGGTTTCCAGAGGTGTGTACATAACCCCAAAATTCTCCTAACTTGGCATCGTGTATGGAGACACAGACACTTGGACTGTAAAAACCTGACTGCTTTCCTACCCTGACACTGCCAGGTTGCTCCCTGCTCTCTTTTGAGAACCTCAGCTTTGGAAGGTGTTTCTGTGACTATTGCTCCTTGTGTCAGTATGTCCCTGATGAGCTGGGAGTTGTACAAAGGGAACAAGAGAATTCTTCAGCCCCTTTCCAAAGCTCTGGTTAGTGGGGGAGTGATTCCCCTCACTTCTAGCTAAGTGAATTTTCTTTTTGGCAGGCAGCAGGAATGCCACTCAAGAAGAATGAGCCAGGGCTGCCCAGGCAGTGCAAGTACATGCTGAAGGCAGCTTTAGCCAGGACCTGCTTGAAAAAGAGGGCAGGGAAGTAGAGCTGGGAGGAATTCACTGGTTTTAGGGAGTGGTATTGCTGCCTTGGATGCTGTTGTAGGCACAAGCAAAGCTACTTCTTGGCCTTGATAGCATCTGGTGTCTCTGATCACAGCTAGCTACAGGATCTGGAGAGCAGGTTGATTGAAGGCCTTAGGACATGTCAAGGGGAACAAGCACAGGACAGAGTGCCAGCTCGCTGGGCAAGCAGCAGGAAGTCTGCCTTTATCAGGATGCTGCAGGCAGGAAATGATTTGGAGTACGCTGCCTTCTCTTGTAAAGTGATTGAGGGAAGGAAGGAGGGCAAGAACAGGAGCAGCTGTGGCTGTATTTCAAAGCTGGTTTCCATCTTTTTTCTTGCATTACTGCTCTTTCTTTCCCCACAAAAAAAAAAAAAAAAAAAACCAAACAAAAAAAAAAAAAAAAACACCCATCCCAAAAAAAAAAAAAANATCCCAAAACAAAAATAAAACAAAACCCCAAACAAACAAAAAAATTCCTCCTTCCCTCCTAAGCCCCCTGCATGTTTCTGCTTCCTCTCCTTCCTCTTCCCTTTTTTTAGGGATAAGTGCCCCAGACTGGTTTTATCACAGGTACCTGGAGACAGCTGATTTGAATCCAAGATGTTTAGGGCTGATTGTGGAGGGAATTACAGCTGTTTAACGGGTACTTTAAATGCCAGAGTGGTTGAGTAGGGACCCTAAGATGACCGAGGATCAAAACAAGGTGGTCAGACTGCTGGTAGGAAAAGCCCCACCTGAAGCAAGGTGGTGTGGAGGCTGGCAGAGACAGCCAGGCTTCTCTTCCATGGCATCACCCCCAGCCAGGGGGAATGGCCCTGTACTCTGTAGCTGCAAAATGCAGCTGTCTCAGGAGACAGGAGGAACCCAAACCCTTGCAGAAGTGGTGATTATGGCATTTATATTTGCAGAACTGTGCTCTTATTGGTATGCAGAGGGACCAGGTGAAAAGTTGGCTTGGTTTGGTTGAGCTGCAGACATGCACTCCATGCCAGAGATGATAAACCCTGAGCCTTCTTAATTTCACTCTTCCAGCTTCTCTTCTGCTTGCCTTCCTTCTGTAGTAGTGTGAGACATTTTTCTTGGCTGTCCTCTTCCCCCTTGGAGATCAAACACAGGCCCTGCTGCTGAGTTCCTGAATTTATGACAGGGACCAGCTTCTTCTAGCCTCAGTTTCCATTAACAGCTGCTCACAGGAGCTGCATTCAGACCATTTGTTTTGTCTTTTGGCACCAGCTATTTTATGAATGAGAGACACAACAAAGGGCAAACAATCAGAATACTGGTTTCACTGCTCTCTACCTGGTGAGAAGTCTATAGCCCTTAGGTCTAGTATAAAAACTTACAAACTATACACTTGTAAGTGTTGTGTAAAAAAACTGTTATTGCCCTTAAAACTAGTCATTGGAGTTGAAAGATAAATATTATTCCAAATCTTATTGAATAAAATATATTATATCACAGGTGATGGAGACAGATTGTCTCAATAAATTCTGATACTGTATTCAGTGGAAAAGTGGCAATAAAAATGCTGATGACTTGACACGGGGAGAATATTGAATGTCATTAACATGTTATTTCCTCTGTTCTGATATCACTGTCATGTTCTTCCCAGTACTCTAATCTCTATCAGTTGTGGGCTTTTTTTTTTTTTTTTTTGCTTGTTTGAATAAGAAAAATGACATTTTTTTCAGCCCTTTAAATTAACCACTTTTGAGAAATGCTTGAAGATAGGAGGTGACATCCTCAAATATAGAAATTAAAACATGGTTTGATATTTAACCATATGCTAAGTATGGGCTGAAGAGGAATCCTTAAGACTGTCATTATCATCTGATAGTTGATTACGACAGTTGTGGCCATCTGCACAGTGATAAGAGCAGTATCTTGCTTTTATAAAATGCTTGGAAAGCACTTAATGAAGGTAGTTGTTGCTGTTCTTTTGCAGATGGGGAAACTGAGGGATGGGGAAGTTAAGTGAGTCACAGGAGGGCATTTCCTAGTCCAGTGGCAGAGCCAGATTCCTGTGATGTGTTTAAGCTTTATCCTGCATTTGCTGTGAAACTTGATTAGCTGCACATTGAGGCCAGTTTTCCCAACCCATGCTAAACTGTACCTGCTGGAGCCACAGCCCAGCAAGTTTCCAGTTGTTCTTACCAGAGGTACTTCTGGTTTTATTTGCTGCTGCTGTGTAGATATGGATTGTCTCTCTCACTATATATACCCCATTATGAGGCCTGCAGAGCTGAGAATGTATTTGTGTACAGTTATGAAATGAGCCATCTAGGAAAAATAACAGTAATCCCTGTCTTCATCCCCTTTCCCCAAACCAGAATAAACCCAGTGCTTTTCAGAAAGCCTGAATCTGCCCAGGCATTCCCATTCTGTCACTCTGTGCCAGAAAGCCTGTTGTGATAGCCCTACGGGCAACTCAGATCAGCTTGTACCAAAGAGCATTTGGATCACGTGGGTTGTTTGGCATCCTCATGAGAGAATATGCTGCTGGTCTTGAATGATAGCAATTAAAGGTGCAAAGAAGTCATCTGTCTATTTGCTAGGGCCAGTATCTAGTCTGGTCTCCTACTGTAATCTTGTGCTTTATCCACAGCTAATTCTAAATGACTCCAGGAATAGCCACCGCTTCCATTACAGGACCATTTCATGCACTGTTATAGTTTATTGTCAGATGGTTTTCAGCAATTAAATTCTAAATTGATTTCACAGTTGCACACGCTGTTTCTGTTATTTATTTTGGTCCTCACCTGTCTGAGGAAATGGGGTGCCTCCGTCTCTTCATAAATAGATGCTGCTCTAGAGCTGAATGGAATATTTTAAGTGCCTGCAAAAATAGACTTTTACATAGAAATAGTGTGCCAGGCAGATATAACAGAGTCTAATTTTCACAAAGCCTCAGCAATAGTACTGATGGATTTTTAAAAGGGAGTAATGTAGATCTTTTGCTAAGTGTCACAGCGCTTACATTTTTCTATTTGTTCTGGTGTCCTGCAGGAAGGTGTGTTATTTCTCAACACAGAAGATGGAATTAGCTACCTGGTATGGCTGCATTGCTGCTCTGCTATTCACTTCCTGACTTCAGCTCAAGTGCCTACAGGTCCTATCCTGCTAAGTTAATGGGATCCTTTCTGATAAGGCAGATATGGGGCCCATAAACCATAACAACTTTATGCCTCGATTTACCCAGGTGTAAAATGGGAATAAAATTCCTTGTGTTTTGTAAGACACTATTGAAAAAGCAAAAGGAGATGGCTGTAGAGTTAAAGCTGCAGAGTAAAATAGTATTAGTACTTTAACCCTCATGTCTCACCTCTTTTGAACAGGCACTTTCCAGGTACAAATCAGAACCCTAATAAACTTTCCGTGCACTCAGTGTCTCCCCTTTTGCCTAGTGTGCATGCTGGTAAACCTTATTTTTCTTCCATTTTTAGTTCTTTTTTTTAAACATATGCTGGGTTTTTTTGGAAATCATTCTGGTTTTAGTGAGAGCATATGTCCTTTTTCCTGGTAGAAAGTATTCTCCAGGCCAAGATCGGCTTCAGGGCAGTTACTTTAGTGACAGGAAAAAAAGAGATATTGGCACCAACTTGGCACAACATCATTATTATCATGCAAGCAGTTCCCCTTTATTATCAACATATAAAGAGAACAATTAAATTTTGCAAGGCAGGACTTCTAATCTCCAGGATCAGATTCTTCACGGCAAGGAGGGGGTGTAAAAGTTTCTCTCTTGCTCTGTCTCTTCATGGCGCATGGTCCCAGCTGTATGAATCTGTTCATGAATATGCATGAAATCAGATATGACATTCCCCTGCTCCCATTAATAATCTTGTCATCTGACTTGTGCAGCATTAAGCTTCAGCCCGTGGCTCCTCGTAGCGAAAGCAGCCTGGAGGAAAGGGAGGGAGGGGAGGAGGAAAAAAAAAAAAGGGCATGCCTTTTTTTATTGGGATTAAGTGCTTGAAAATTTTGGCAGGGGGTTGCCAGGAGAGTAAGGGGAGGGAGGGAAAGAGAGAGAGACGCACACAGGGACAGAGAGACGAGAAATCCTCCATGAATGCGTTGGCTTGTTAGAAGCCCAAAGCGGTGGGTGTAATGGTATGCGAGCTGACCTTGAATATAGCCACTGTGGGTTGCCCCAGCTTTTTTGTAAAAGAAGCATTTGCAGCAGAGGTTTGGATTTCAGGCTTTGCAGTCATCAATCATCTCAGCCTATTCTCCTCTTTGACAGCTCTGTACAAGGCCTGACATTTGACACCCAGGACCCCAGGACTTACACAGAGGCACAAGCTGAGGCCCTGGGGAGGAGATAGGGAGCAGGGGGAGAAAAAAATCCCAGCAGGAGAAATTTTTTTCTTTTTGTTTTAAATTTTATTTTTGAAGAAGCTACAAAACAAACTATAACTGTAATAGGAATTGATTTAACAGAAGAACATTACACTGAGTTCTGTTCCCTGCATTGTGCAGTTCATGCTGATAAGGTTGATCCAAAGAAGTGGGAGAGGAAAGGCAGGCTGAGAGGGATCTAGGGGAAGCAGGATGAGGCTCTTACCCTTTTTCTACACACCCTGGTGTTACCAACCTACCAAAGTTTTATTCCATTTTAATGAAGTTAATCTGGACTTGTTATCTCCCAGTTCAAGCCAATCAGACCGATGAGTTCCCTGAGACCCATGGACTTGGAGGCCAGGATGGTCCTAAGCCAGGTTGCCTAGACTAAATTTCAGCAAAGCTAGTTGAGAAATTGAAATTTTGGGCTGCAATTCTAGGGACACTGGGAGTCTAAATGGTGTTAAAAAAAGAAGATATGACCTGTTAAAGTAGATAAATATTTTGGGATAAACCTCTTTGTTCAAGTCAGTGTTTACTTGAGCTGACATGTTTTAAAGGCTACAGTCTTATCAAGATAGTTTTTTATGTCTTTTATAATACAAACATAACAGCAGTCATTCTTAACTTTTTTGTGAGCCCATCTTTTGTTCTTACATCCTTCCCTATCCACACAGCCTCCTGCCCCTCACACCCGCTTCTAGTTAAGAACAAGAAAGACAAGTTTGATATAACCTTTATGTGCTGTTAAACTAGATATGACACCAATTTCTTGTGAAAGCCATCCATGGTTCCCTGCTACCTCCTCATTCATAAAAAGGAAGGGAATTGGGGGTTTGTAGAAGGATTCTGTTGCATATGACTTTTGGCACAAGGAAATTTGACACAAGGAGCAGGGGCAATGCAATATGGACAGGAAAGGACACAGGAAAGTATTTCTCCTCAATGTTTAACTCAGCAGTGGCACATGGCATATTTAAATTGATCTAGAAACAGGTGACAAGGACTCTCTGCTTTATGCTAACTTTGGATTCAGCCCAGAAGTATGTATCCTGCCTGTGAATTTTGCTGACACAGGAAGTCAGGTTAAATACTCTGGATGATTTTCCAGGAATGTCAGGCTGTCCCTCAAGGAGACTTTGGGTCACAGGATGGTTTATTTGAAAAAGTAGTTCTCTGCATTTTCCTCTATTTAAAAAAGCAGTAACTCTTCAGGAATTCACCGGTTTTATCTGTTGTGCATTTTGTTATCTCTCACTTCGAGTATTTTCCATTTGCCAGCCCTGATCCCACCCCCTGGGTCACACAGAGATAAATGAACAGTTGGAGTGCATCATTTCTGAAACAAACCTTCAGAGAAGCACTTCCAGAGTAGTTAGCAAACTTTTGCTTTCCATAAACAAAACTGCTTGCTCCAATGAACCTTCCTGGAAAAGGGTCACAAATGATGTCAAAGTGAATTAGCAGCTTTTTATGTGAATGAATGTTTGCAAACAGTGCTCGGCTGTCCTGCTTCAAACTCATAATTACAGTTGCAGCTCTGCTTAGGGAAAACCCAAGCTCACCCTACAGGACACACATTTACTGCCTGCAGGGGTTAGGACGAATATTTTTCCCAAGCTAAGTGCTCTGCGGATTTTGAGGGTTGCCTTCCTCTGAAGGATCAGGGTTTAGCCACTGCTGGGGGCAATGATACCAAACTTGATGGACCAGTAGGCTGATTTAATATGGCAATTCCTCTGCTTCTTGTGTTTTTCAAACTGGCTTCTGTGTGCACAGGCCTGAGCGGTGATTTTTCGCCTGCTCTGGGAGACCCTCTTGCGTGGAAACGGGCAGGATCAAGCACTTTGGCTGAGCTTGTGTGTGGATGTGCATTTGTGTCTAGAGAGAGACAGACATCAAACAGCTGATTACTACTGTTTGTTTTCTCTGCTCTGGATTTAACCCAGTGTGGAATTCTCCTCCTTTGACACTCATTCCAACATTTCGTTCAACGTTACTTAAATTTCCAGGCTTTTGACTTTTCTAGTTTGTGCTCAGGGTAAAGGAAAAAGTTAGAGGGTAAGTATCAGTGCTCTGAATGATTATTTCCCTCACTAAATTTCAGGTCCAAGAAAGACCCCACCAACACTTTTCCACACTCCAAATCTGAGACTTGAGTCTCTTCTTTTTTCTAGTTCTGCACTCAAAATGAGAAATTTGCAATATTAGAAAGGAAAAGTCTTAATCTATTGGGAAATCCTCTGATCCATAAAGTAAGAGGATTGTGTTTTATTTTTTTCTCTTCTGTAAGTTTTTGAATAAGATTTAGCTTAGCTAAGCTGAAAAGACTTGAAAAAAGAAGTTTGAAAATGTCATCCTGGGTGCAAATGATTTTTATAAAGTAATGAGTGAAGTACCACTACAACCTGTTGCTATCAATCTATTTTTGTGGCAAAGCTTTAAACTCCTATGTTAGAGGGCTAAAAGCAGAACATGCTGCCAGAGGTAGCACATCCTTTGGCCATGTCAGGATTGTTCTCCAGGTCCTTCCATCCCTGGTTCAATTGCAAACAGACATGATCTTGAGGCTCCTTGTTAATCCAGCATGCTTCTCATCTGAATCCAGCATCTTCACCTGATTCCTCTGTTATCTGTATGATTATTAGGCTGCTATAGTTGTTTACGTAGTCTTCAGTTGGGTTGTTTTTAAAATTTGGTGTTCTGTTAATGAATTCAATGTGTAGGGCCCTATACAAATAGCTGAATATCCATTGGAAAGTCACAAAGAGGAAGAGGCTGTCATTGGCTGTGAGATTATTTTGTGGTTTTATATCCAGGTCATTAAATACCTGATGGATTTTCTTTGAGTTTTTACATTTGTTTTGAAATCAGAACTCCAGCTATAGACGTACAGGACATGAAAAAGAGCGGAAGAGAAGCAGTCCATGGACTGTAACTTGTATTGGATGCACCACACAAAAAGAGTAGGTGAAAATAATGTATGCAGTGCAAATAAATTAAGGGAAAGTGAAAAAGACTATTATGGATTGCAATGTGCCTGGTTATAAAGAGACTAATTAAAAAATGTTAATAAAGTGTGGTAAGAATTGTCTAGTGTTTAAATTCCTAAATTGAGACACAAGAGCTCAGGCAAAACATAAATCAAAGTATGAGGTTTTTCCTTCAACAGAATATAGTGAGAACTAATATGTTGTTATGTAGTACATCATAAATATCTAGGGATAAGCACTGGAGACCAAAAGAAGGCAAGATGGATCATTTTTATTTTACCTCTTCTTTTGTTGCCTTTTTTACTATTTCAGTTACATTTTGCTGTATAAAAATAATTATTATCCTCCTTGCATGACCGCTATTGATGTAAAATTACAGCGTAAATGAAGAGTACAGGATCCATTTCAGCAGCCAGGCAGCCTTGTTTGAGGTGCTATAGAGACTGGTGAATGAAGAGCCCTCGCACTGGTGATGAGCACAGAAACAAGTATTTGTGAAACCAGATTGACAACTCATCTGCAAACAGACCAATGTGATTTTCCCTCCCGTGCCCCCGCCATGTAATAACCGCAGCTGCGTTCAGCTTCATTCAAAGCGTTGCATCCCTCTTCCCTCGCGCTTGGGTGGGCAGTTCAGGATGCTAAATAGGACATTTTGACTGCTCATATCTGTACCTTGGGGCCTACCAGATCTGAGGGCAGCAGAGTGCCTGCTCATTTAACTTGCACAGCTGCAAAGCTTCCAGCACAAACGCTCCTCGAACGCTTCTGCGCGAGGGCTGGACGCGACGGCGCATCGCTCGGCTGAAGAGGGAAAATAGAGACAACAAACTCCCGAGCCTTAGTGGAGAGCACCCTCCCCAAGCCTGTGAGATTAAAGCAATAGATTTTCAAGTAGCCCTTCAGAGTGACTAATTTATATGGATATCAAGGATTCAGTTGGAAAATTTTAAAAAAAAGTAACTAGGGGAAAATATGGTGCTCTCTAAGTCCCAGTGGTATGCCACATTCATTTTACTAGAGAGTTTATTCTTTAGTACTTTCATGGATTGACATGAGGGAGGAATTCACATGTCAGGACAGATAAAATCTCCCTCCTGCCAAAGGAGTCTATTCAGACATGCATGTTAGTAGGTTGATAACTTATTCTGTATTGCAGAGGACTCAAAGATAGACATTTCTCCTTTTATCTCCATCTCTGCGCTCCCTGCATACTAAAGATACAGGGAAACAGCAAGATACATCTTAACTAGCCCTCTCAGAGAGCAGTGACTTCTCCTAGCCTGAGCCAAGAGATGCAAACTTAAAGGAATAAGTTGTCACACAGATTAATAGTGAACACATTAGCAATCTTTATGCACATAATTTGAGACCTGTGTGAATATTGTTTAAAATAAAACAAATTAATTTGTGGTTAATTTTTTTTTTGCCAAGAAAAATGCACAGTATCACAATGCTCGTTTCATGCTGCTCTGCTAGAAGCATGGGAAATAGGTCGAGAAAGATGGGGGACCAGGACAAGTAAAACATGTTGAAGAATCCATTTTTGACACACTTTCCAAATACTAATGAAACCTTTGTGTTTTTTGGGGGCTAGGCCCACTCTCCTTCTAAAGACTGGGGAATTGAATGAAACAATTTTATCCCTTGACCAGAGCAGTAGAAGTATGTCTGGTCTTCAAAATGGAATTAAAATACAGGAGTGTTTAGTCTTATGCTTAAGCTGATCATCTCCATTTCATATACTTTTGATTTTTCTGGGGCTATCAAATGGCATAACTTTAGGGAAACTTGTTATTTAAGAGTATTAAATTATGTGTCATTCCTAAGGAACCATGTTTAAAAAACAGGGGATAAAGATCCTGCAGAGTGCAGCTCAGAGCATCTCTGAACTGCCATTTGGTAGAAGGACTTTTCCCTTTCTCCTTCTTCTTCCAGTGATGGTGCTGAGAGAGCAACCTCCTTCACTGTGGGGCTAAATATGTGGGTCGGAAATAAATCAGCTTCTCTGATCTTTCTCTCATCCTTCCAGCTCAGTTCCCAAAAGCAGATTCTTCTGATTTTTTTAGCAGCTCATATACGCAGATTGAGATTAAAGTGGTTTAGAAAGTGTTTTATATAGATTTGTATACATACCTAAAATATTTGCCTAGATGTATCTTATCTAAGCTTCTGCACAGATCTGAATTTCCCAGGCCTGAACCACGCTTTGTGTAAATCGGAGTTGTCTCACTGTCTTTCAGGGAGCTTATTTACGTCAGCTCTGGAATTAGTTCCCTGTATTCCAGCCAGCACTTAGCTGCAAGAGTCAAAATAACATGGATATGTACTGTTTTCCTGTTATCTCTAGCCTCTCTATAAACAGAGGCTATTAGAAATATTGTGAGAAAGCTATCTTGCGAGGTCTGTTCCCCACTCAGGAGTTTTTAGACGGATATCTGACAAGAATGTGCAGTTACACCAATCCTCAAACTTCAGCATTGTTTTCTTTGCCTTAGTACTAATTCATTTGGATTTGCATTCCCTGGCTTTGAGCTCTTGTAGTTTCAGAGACCTTCAAACAACTCATTGTTCATTTTTCCTTTTGCGTCACTGTTTTCATACATTTCCAAGACACCTGAATGGAGGAATATACGAAAAATAAAAACACATGAAAATTCCATCCCCCCTATTTTTTTTCCTCTGGGAAATACTGTGTATAGTGTGGTCCTTTCTAGAGAATGTTTTCATTCTACCTAAGGTCTGAGGCTTCGTTTTGGAAATAATAAGCTTTTCCCAGACAAGACTTAGTGAAGCAATGACTCAGAGGCACAGACAGACAAGTGGACTGTTTGTTTCATCTTAATTATTTATGTGGTGTTATCCTAACAACAATATATTATGACATATCTTCCAATGAATTCTCTTCTATTTGTGTATCACTTAATGGGAGAGTGAGACTACGAGACATCTCAGCATGGATAAATATACAGAAGAAGTTAAGAAACAGTAATGTAGCTGGGCAATTTCAATTCAGTCATATATAATATAAATTCTGTGGTTGTTTCTTTGTTAAAGGTTTCTTTTCCTGTTGCTATTGACCAAAAAATTATTTGATGTTTTAAGAATATTTTAGACAAGGAGATTTCAGCAAGGTGAGCTTGAAACTGTGATTTCAGCTTTGATTTGTTCTTTTCTATTGATCTTCCTGTGATTTACAACCATTTCCCATCAGAAAGTCCTCTCCTGCTTTATGTCAACCAAATTTGGGGCACAGTTTCATCCTTACAGAGAGCACCTGCTTTGTGTCCCTTATGAAGGGAGATTAGTCTCTTTCTTTGAGAATTTGTTGCTCATTGGCTCTCTTCACCATGAAACCAAGCAAAAAAGGTTTTGCATATTTCTAGGTAGAATTGCTTGGAGATTTGTAAAATGATTTTGATCTTGGACCTGAGCCTGCCATTAAAGTGCTTGACTTGCCTTGACCACTGTAATTTTAGAAAGCTGACCCTTCTCCTTTGCAATTTACACAGTGTTTTTAGCCTAATGCAGAATTTCCCTCTTCTGCAGCTGGGAAGAGAATATCCATCATTTCCAGATGTGGACATATGATCCAGGAGGCAATTGAAGGGATTTTGGAATCATATGGTTTGGCTTATGGATTTGGATTGGTCAAGAGAGATTTGCCTGAAATCCTTGAGAGAGTGTGGCACCTCTCTGACTCAGGAGGCATTTTAAAATAAAACCCAAAGTTAAATGCATTTTATAGAGAGGCTTAAAACTTCTAAAATATAAATCTCAAATATTTATATGTGGGCTGCAATGGAACAGAAGTTACGACCTCATATGTGAATGTCTAGGATTTGTTTTTTTCCTTCCACCAGCCCACCTGGAATGACTTTAGCTTTCAGCCTTACCTAAGGCTGTACCCAGGTTAGCTCCCAGTGACTTATGACTCCATCAATCTGCACAGATATGTGCTGTGCTCCTTCAAGGGAAGTAGTTCGTCTTCTATATGACTGCATCCCCACCTCTCCCAAAGTTCAAAGAACCCAGGACAATTGCTTACTCAGACAGCCTTCCAGTTAGGATTGAAGATGCTCTCCCTGCCTCCCCATGTGAACCAGAACTTTCTGGTGAACTTTGACAGAGACAGAAACTTCCAGCATAATCCATCCCCTCTTGAACTAGAAAGACATGCGATGGTGGTGATGAAATATCAGGTGAGATTGCTCAGTATGTTTTAAGGAGCTTTGAACTGGAAATGGATCAATTTAGAGCTCTTTTCTGAAGGCAGAGTAGCACATTTTTTACTACCCATTTCCCATGAACTAACAACTGTTCCCTATCCAGCAGACAGTTTACTTGTAGCTATTTTGACTTGCATTATTCCACTTAATGAAGATAAACATAAGTCAGACACAGGAAAGCCACAGAATGAGTATGAATGGGAAGTGTTCCAAGTATTCAGCATTTACTAGGCAAAATTGGCCAGTAATTCCTTTTGCTTTTCACTGAGGATAAAAATCCCTGAAAGATAATCATCATCGTTGTTTGAGCTAATATAGCACTTTTATCCATTGTTCTGAGAACACTTCCCAAAAACTAGCTGGACTGAGAACAGCCTTGAGATTAGATTCATATTATTTAAAATACACATTTTATGGACAGACAAACTCATGGGTCTTCTAGAGGTACCATGACTTTTCTTGAGTCACAGAGTCAGAAGAGTACAGAAGATTTCTGACTGCCATTTATATGATTTCCGTGACATTGCAAAGGATTCCTAATGTTGCTTATTTGAGTTGCTTAAATTATTCATGTTACAGTGACTATAGGGATGAATACTTTTTCTGCTTACATGCAGATTTTTTAAAAAAAGTTATTCTTTTTTAGTGATTGCATGACTGTACAGCAGGACATTTCATCCTATAAACTGTTCATATATTTAATGCTCAGGATTGTTATTTGGCAGATGATTAGTAACCTAGATCCCATGTCTTGATTTGGATTAGTATAATATTTTTTGAGCCAAAGAAAGAACATCAAATATTCAATCCATGCAACACTACTTTTGTGGGAGTATAGCATAACTTCCCTGGTGAAAATATCTATCTCCCAAACCTTTATCTGCATAAAAGCTATATCCTCTTATGTTTCCATTAAGCAAATAATAGGATGGAGTAAAACAAGCGTTCTGAATCAGGATGGGGGCTCATGGATGTTGTAGTTCACCCAGATCCCATGACTTTACAACTAATAAGTGATGGTGAATGGGCTGGAGTAGAGTGACACAGTGGAAAGAAATCAATGCACTCACAGCTCCTTATGCTTTTTCTATATGCTTCAGTCATCAGAAATCTTAGGGGAATTTTGTTTCCTTATTTGTGGGTATGTGGTTCTAAAAGATTTCTGGTCTTCTCCTGCTCATGTTCCACTAATGCCAGTAAGTAGACAGTGATGTGCATATTGAAATTGTTTGCCCAGCCAGGCTAAATACATGATGCCCTTCCTTGAGACTTGAATCTATACCCTACAAACAGCACCATATGGTTAATTTTTAAGCCAACCGATCAAGTGTTTAATAAAGCAGAGCTGGGGGGGAGTGGGGTGGGCGTGAGGGGGAGAAATTCCTTCCATAAAAACCTTTGTTCTGGTGGGCTGCATCTCTTAACCCTTTGTAGCATGGCAGGAAGAAATCCATGGAATGAAACTTTGACTCATAAGGCAGGAATGGGAGAGAAAGATGAGCATCAGCCTGTGGGCCAAATGCACCAAAAATGTTATTTATGTGTTACACTGGGATAATTACAGATTTATAGATCTGGTGAGAAAAACACTGATCTGGAGATTAGGATCTCCAGGCTTTAGTCCTGATTGTGTCATATGTAGCTGTGTGACCTTGAACACTTAACTTCTTTTTATCCTATTCCCTATGTATTTTATCTATTTTTCAGGCCAAGGTTCCTGCAGAGCATAACCCTGTTGCTCAGGGCATCTCCTTCTGAAAATGTATTTACAGATTCTGCCTCCAAAATTTATACAAACCTTGCCCTTAATTGGGACAATTAGGTTCTTTGAATTACAGCAGCACAATGTTGACATAGAACTGGAATCACTCAGTGGGGCAGGTCTCAGTGTTTTAATTAGGTACCTCGCAACTACCTCCTGATTTTTTCACATAAAGTTAGATTTGAAGCAGATGATCAAAATTTATTTATGCATACATTCAAACAAGATAGTATTGTAACTGAGAAAGCTTAAAGTCTTGTGTTTAAAAAAACAAAAAACAACTCTATTTGGGAGATGAAGTCATCTGCAGAAAAAAATTACCCACACAACAACAAAAGAGTCTTCCAACTCCTGTGTTTTTAGATTGTAGCATGCCATCTTTAGTATTTATTTCCCTAAGAGCTTGCCTTTTTTTTAACAGATGTATACTCCCTTCATTGGTGTTTATTTAAAACCCTGCCAATATATCTGAAATCAGCACATACTGAATGTTGATGCACCACCTTGCCTAATTGACTTAGCTGGAAAATAAACAGTGAGAGGCTATTTCAGCAGCAAACTGGTTGGTACAGCTACTCATTCCCTACCTTTATCTATGTACCACACAAGCAGACAAGCACCTGATATTACAGACACAAGGTTGTTGCACATTTTCTGCAGTCTTTAGGATTTTAGGGACAAACTTGTTATTGGTGTCACCGTCACCCCTTGAATTGAAAACTGACATTTTCATCTCTGCTGCCCTAAAAGCCTTGACAACATCCAGAGGACGCCATCATACCCCTGAGAACTTAGTAAAACTTATTTTAAAAACAATAGGCTCCTGCATATTTGCAGTAAATAAGGATTGTAAGGCTATTCACGCAACGTGAATAATTTGCTGCTAATAATATTGACACTCAATCTGTCTGCAAAATGTCTCTGTTAGCAGGAAACAATCACACTGGGAGGTGTTAGGAAGACTTTGCAGTGGAGTGGTAGAATGAAGTAATTAAAAACTGACTGGAAAATGTACTGAAAATTTTATTTTTCTGGGTTTTTAATATGAAATGTTAGAAAATAAATAATAGTAATGTATAATTTATAGAGAAAAATAGTTTTCTGCTATTTTTGCTTTTAAACAAGCATATAGTTGGTTTACAAAAGAGACACAACTTGGAATATATTGGTAAAAAAAAGGCAGAGACATAAAATAGTCCAACAGGGAAAAACAAATAAAAGGAAATTTTTGATGATGGCGGTACTGATCACTGAACTGGGACATGATAAAATTGGATGAAGTGTTTTAGGAAGAATTGAAAAAGAAAGGCTTTAGAAGAAAGGTATAAAGGACTCCTATGGCAATTCATATTTCAGTTTCATGTGGGATGTGCTCCTTTCACACAAATTTTACTTTGTATATTATCTTTTGTTCAGCTTTTCACAAAATAAAATTATTATTCCTGGGAAAATATTTAGCAGATGAAAATTACCATTTTCTATGCAGTTGGGTTAGGAACTGATACATCTCTTTGAAGGAATACTTTGGGAGTTTTGCATTAAAGATTTTCTATCACATATTTCAGAAGTTAATATTTATTTTTGTTAATTTAATAAAAGGGTTGCTCCTCTGAAGTTTTTTTAAGCCCTTATCCATCATATCAGGGTATTAAATGGCTACAGATTTTTTCCACTGATATAAAAGTGTCTTAGTGTATTTATGCTATATATGTCCTTTATTAGAATTGAATTTTTATACCATATCATTAAAAAAGAATATAAAAATAATAAAATGACAAAAGATTGATTTTCCATATGTCTTTGGTCGGGAAGAATTTTTAACTTTAAAATAATAAATCAAAAATAGAACAGTAAAGAAGAGCCTTTGAGTTAGACTTGATATGAAAGAAGTTGGTTTTTTTAGGAGTTTTAGTGTACTTAAAGGCAAAAAGGTTTTCTGGGTGTTACTAAATATGACCCTGATTTTTTTTTCAATAATTTTCTTTTATTTTTATTAACTGTCCTTGATAACATTTTTATTATCAAAATAAGCATTAGCTGTACAGATAGTTTAGGTGGGGCTTTTTTGTTTTTTTTTAATAGATTCTCCAATTTGGCGTACTCTGTAATTGCTTACTACCCACTTACTCACTGACACCATTCCTTTTACTATAGTGAATTAGGAGACTTTTAATGGCTGTTCATGGTAGATACTGAGGCAAGATGCTTTGCCTCACAAAATAAAATTAATGTCCTAGGGTGTGATTTCTAAGTCATTATTGATAGTTGGACTTACTTAGTGTGCATTGCATATGTGATAAATAAAAGAACAGAATCAGGGGAAAAGGAAGAATATTTTACTCTCAATGTCAGTTTCCTAGAGCGTAGAACTGAGACAGAACAGAGCCCAGAAAAGCTTTCTAATTGTGAGCTAAAAGGCAGGAATCTCTTGGTTAAGCTAAGAAGAGGAATAGAAAGCTTTGCTGAACAGAATGACATTCCTGGAAAGTCTAAATTTGTGTTTATCATCATGTGATGAGCTGAAAAGGCTCGGAGCTGGTGGCTCAGCCCCACCTCCTCTGAGCTGAATGGCTGCTCTGAAGCCAAAGCTGTATTTGAAACTTGCTTTGAACACATGGGCATGTTTCTGCCAGATAGGAGAAAATTGGATCCCATCAGGAAATGACCAGTGCGAGAGAAGGTTATGAGTTTATTAACCTGATGAATAAAAAAGTAAATATTTGGTGTAAAACCTGTCAGAGATTACACTTGTAAAACTTCTAATTCAGCTATTTCCTCTTAGAGCTGTCAAAATATGTCTAGGATAAGTTAATACAACATTACACATTGCAGAAGCTTTTGCTCTAACCTGAAGTTCAATCATTTCTTAGAGCAATTTTTTCCCTTCCTCACCAACTTGTCTTATCAACAGCCTACCTTTGTGTCTGCAGGCTGCCTTCTCTACTCTTTATTTCCATAGCTCTAACCTTTGCACTGTCTTTTCAAAATGTTTCAAAATGCTTAAAACCAATTCTTAAAACAATAGCAACCTGATGGGTAGTTACCCATGGACCTGAGGAATGCATTTTTCTCATGGACTGGAGTCTCACTGGTGTCTCTGAAGCCTGTTCCCTCTTTTTAATAGAGAAGGCTAGAGAGGGAATCATGGCCCTGATACAAATTTAAACTGAAACAGGCAGTAGGTGGAAAAAGAGCAGTCACCTCCCACATTTACTATACTCACGTGAGTCAAATGACAACATTTTGCTATGAAAATTGAAAGATATTGGACAACCTTTGCCTGTAAAATTTTCAGCATTGAGAAAAGAAAAAAAAACCAGCTGGAGAAGGTTTTTTTTTTATTTAAAATGAAGTAGACCATATTAAAGTCTCTCCCTTTCTCTCACTAACTCTTTGCCCTCTAGAAGAAGAAGGATTTATCTCATACATTTCAAAAAAAGTCACCTCTCTGTAACCTACAGTTCATTCAATCAAGGCTTAGCGTAAATAATCAGTATGGAAAACACCAATTGGCTTTGAAGAGCCCCTGGATTTAGGAGGAACTCACTGCTCGTGTCTGTGCAGCTCCTCTGGGAAGCAGAGGAAAGAGGATGTGTCTCAATTTACACTGCCCTATTTCTCAGCTCTGCCAGCCTCTCTGCTCTGTCCACTTCACAACCCTCAGATGCTGGGAGACAAGCATATGGTGTTTACTTCTCTGACTGACATCTCTCTGGTTTTCCTCACTCCTCGAGAGAATCCTCTCTTGCCAAGTCGGTTTGCAAGGGCTTGGATGTAGCCATGGCCCCCTGGTCAGGATCCAAGCTTTTCCTCATATTCCCTTGGCAAATGTTAGTTGAGGACAACCTCGCTCCTCCTTACAAAATCAGTGTGTCATGGAGGGAAACTCAAATCCAGAGAACAGCCTGACCCTGTGTGTCCTTTTGTACCTCGCTCGTGTGGGGCTGTACAAAGGTGTCACCCGAGGCTGTGGCAGCTCCTCGTGCTGATCCTGGGGGCTGCAGGGGAGCAGAGCAGGAGAGGCCCCAGGTGAGGACTGCCAGGAAATCCTTGCCAAGGGGCTGTGGACAGCCACTGGCACTGCTGCTGCAGCTGATGAAGACTGAAATGAAGAAGAGGTGCCAAGCAGAGGATTTGCATTTGCTGTAGGTTGTGAAGCTTAAATGGAGGTTGGCTTGGGAGGGGTTTTATTATCCCAAGGAGTCCTGCTCCCCACTTGGAGACATAAGCTGGACATGTTTTGGGATGAAAACTTGAAAAAACAAACACAAAAGTTCCAGTCTCTTTTAAGATCAACTTGTGCTTTATTCCTTTTATTTTTGTCCTTCTATCTCCTCTCTCTCTCCCTCTTTTCCTCCCTCCCTCCCTCCACCACTTTGATCTGGTGGTAAGGGCATCTTTATCACTCTTATCAGGTCCCCAGTTCTTGGTTGGCCTTTTGAAGTGTGACTTCCTGCACCCAGTGTTCAAGAAAGGATACTGGGCACTGCAGGTTTCCTGTTGCTTTTCCTCTGTATCTACAAGTTTGCTTCACTTTCCTTCCTGTTTTTCTGTTTCATTTGTTTGTGCTTCCCTTCACTGATCAAACCTGCCTCTCGCCCTCTGACAGGTTCTCCCTCACTTGTAGATCATTATCACTTATCTACTTTTCTTCTCCAGTCTCTCAGTGTGATCATTCCCTTTTCTCTACTGTACCTCATCCTTTCTATCCTTTCTTCCTTCCTTCCTTCTTTCATCTGCTTGTTGATTTTTTTTTCCCAGCCGATTAGTTTTGACACGTTTTCTGTTCTTTCTAAGATGTTCCTTAGACTTGTTTTAGACCCTTGACTGAACTGGAGAAAAGCCTGAAAATGAACCAGAAGATCCTTTGGGATTTTGCCCAAAGAATACTGGAGTTAGAAGCAACACTAATTGACTCAGTGGGATTTAGGGTGAACTCCTTGTTCTTTTCTTTCAGCAAATCTCCTGAACATTTGCTAGTCTTTCCAGATCTCTGCTGATGGTAGTTTGCAATCTTTGACATGTTATTAGTTTGAAGGAAAATCTTCATAGAAAGTTTTATTTTTTTCTTTATTTTTACTAAGAAGAAGAAGGCTCTGAAGAGATATTTAGCCTTGGCAGTGAGTAAATGTAATTCCATATTTCACTACAGGCTCTAAATCTGTGTTGGGATTTTCCAGATCTATGATGTATGAAATAATTCAGATGGTAAAACATTATTCAGGGGCTTCCCAATTAGTCCCACAATACCTGTTTGGGGGACTGAATAGCGCTGAGGCTGTTTTCTCTGCTTTTAAGCAGGTTTTTGCTTTCCATGGGGAGGGGATGGTTCAGTTAAGAAACCCCACGGCCATGAGTTTAGGTTTTCTCATGCACCAGCACTATGTGAGTGCATCCAGGCACAGGAGGAGTGAGGGAAACTTAATTTCAGCCACAATGCTGATCTTTGGCAAATGAGTGGTTTTACGGTGCTTCATGCAGCTCTGTTATTTATTTATTTATTCCTACAGATCCAGCACAGTGCCTTAATGGGTGAGCTGGGCTGCAGCATTAACTCCTCCATCCAGCTGGGCACAGATTTGCATCCTGCTGCCACTGGGCAGGGTAGGATCTGAGTTTGCTTGCTGGGTATGGTGTAGCTCTCATACCCAGCTGAGCTGGAGCTTACCAGGGGATACTTCCCCTCTTGGAGGTACAAATGGCAGCTGCTTTAGGCAATAGGAGATGGCCTTGGCATATCCCTGCTCTGTCAGGGAACATACTGTACTTTGCTCTCACCAGATGCTCATGGTGCGTTATCATCCTGTTTTCACTCTAGGAATCATTGGCTGAAAAAGCACTGGGAAGGCTGGGGGGAAAGTGAATACATATTTTGTAACATAAGTTTATTGCAGTATTTACAATCTGGTCTGAACGAAAATCCTCCTAATCCTAAAATGGGTGACTTTCTTCCAAACTTTTCTGTTATGTCATTCCTATAAACTGACATGCTTAACACCATGAAAATATCAAGTCTTTGCCTTTCCCTTATCTTTGGAAGCAAAAAAATAGGTGAGTGAATAATTCCAGAAAGTTTTTTTAATTTCATTTAATTATCATTAAACAATAGGAATATAAATTCAGGCATAGGAAGGGAAAATAAAGGGGAAGGAGGAAAAATGAATAAATAAAATGGGATCAAAACTTCAAATTTCAACTCAAATCTCTCCTCTCCTTTGATAGTTCACAGAGCCCACGAGGAGTTGTTCTGTAAGGTAACAGGATCAGCATGGAGGGAGGCTGAAAGGCTCTGGGTTATAAATGGGAAGGTGGATTGCTGCCTTTGCACAGGCTGTTTTCAGGCGTCGAGCCTTTTCTGTTGTTGTTTTAGCTGTGTGGCAGCGCAAGACAAAAGGGGACACTGCAGCTTTCGAGCTTTCAGGACTGGGGGCTGAGGAGGAAAGGAGAGAGGAGCATGATTGATGGAGTTCTGGTTGGCTTATAAAGGGCAGCCGGGAGTGCAGGGAAATAATCAGGGAAAAGGGCGTCCCGTACTGGCGCTCTCAGAGGGGAGAAATGAATCCTGCACCTCTGCATTATTAAGTTGTCAGGCGGGCTGATGATGAAAATCTGAAGGTCAGGCATAACAAGAAGCACCTTATGGGGGGATCATGACCTTTCTGGAAGTGCTACACTCATGTTTATCTGCACCTAACCCTTATCCACAATTCTTCATTTGATAAGAACATTGGGAGAAGGGGTGGGGAGGGGGGGAAGGGAGAGGGAAGTCCTCATCATATGTATAAGCAGTGTGTGAAATTAGGCTTCCTGTGAAACTGATTGTGGATGCTCAATTCACAGTGAAAGATAATAAACCAAAAGGACACACGAGGGATGCAGGCAGAAATTGTTCACTACAGTGGAACTCAATAAAGGGAACAAGAGCTTTCCTAAATGACAAATTTGGTACAGCGGTGCTAAAATCAGGATTCTCCCTAGCACCACTGCAGCAATTTGCTCTCAGCTCTACCACTTTTTATTTACTTTGGAAGTCCTAATAATGTTAGAGAGTGGCTTTTTCATCTATTTATTTATTTATTTCTCCCCAGCAATGTTTATTCTTTAACTGCTTACTTTAAACCGAAGAGTCAAGGTGAAGGACAATGAAACGTTAGATTCCAATTGATTTTTCCTTTTTAGTTTCCATATCAGAAATGAGTATAAATATAAATATATTCCAGGGTTAGACGCCTGTCCTGTGCTTGCCTTATTGACTGCTTTAATAAATGTCCTGACCCCTCCTGCATGTGCATGCACACACGGGCTCACACATGCTCGCAATCAAAGATGTGAAGGCATTGCTCGGGTATAAATGCAGTAATGATGGCAGTCACACAGAAAATATTCCAAACCTAAATCTGCTCTAAGAACGTGCTAATAAGCGTTTTATTTCACCCCAATTTACAGCATCTTGATTGTGCTTTTCAAACCCGTGGAGTATTTAAAGCATGACGAAGTACACTTGTGGAAAAGTGAAGTCAAACAAGACTTCATAATTATTGCAATATATTCACTTTTCATGCATAATCCTTTAAATTAGCGATACAATATATCACCTCTACTGCCACTAGAGGCTAATGCACCTCTATTGAAAGCTGTGTTAAGGAAAATTATGTCCTATCTGGAAAAGTCACATAAGCTTCCAAAATATTTAATGACAGTAGGTTCCCATCCTGTAATTTTTGCATACTCAAGTAGCCTCATTAGCCTTGATTTTCTTACATCAATGGACAATAACCTATTAACTTTAATGGATTTACTAATACACACTGATGTGAGATCAGAATCAGTACCTTTGGGACATCTTATTTAAGGATTACCAGAACAGCAGGAAAAGAGATATAATATACAAACTAATGAATAGTTTTATTAGATGAATTGTGTGATACTGGAATCCATCAACTGCCTTTAAAATGACTCTTTAATGAACAGGTGACACTGAAAAATACTATATTGTCGATACAGCACATAATGAACCTTCTGTATCACATAAAAATGAAAGAAAGGTTTTCTATTTCTACTGCTTAAGTGATTCAGTTTATCTATTTTTACTCTTCTGCTCTCCCATGTGCTTCCTATTGCTGGGGTTTACAGACCACTTTCCATATTCTATTAAAAAACCCAACTAATAACACCTGGGCTTTGTGCAGTTACTTCCATCTTCAGATCTAGTACTGATCCGTGGTGGAGGTTTATACAACTTATTGCTGAGGAAATGAGGGCATGGAAAGGAAGTGAAGTCCAGAGCCACTGCAAAGACTAGTGACAGACCCTAGGTCATCTGGTAAATTAGATGTCTTCCCCATTTTGAAATTTTTTTCTAGGGGTAAAACAGTATTATTTTAGAAGAGTGGTGCTGAACCATGGTTTGGGTTTCTCTCTAGGCTTTGGGATGGATTTGGTGGAGTACAGTCATATGCCCTCAGCAGAAGACCTCATGGAGCACATTATCATTTAGCATGAACAACAACCTTGCAGAAGGCAGGTTGAATCTCAGCTCCATTGCAAATCCTATCTGGCTACCAATAATTGCAGGAGCTTTTGCATCTGAGAGCCCATGGGGGTGTAAAAATGTACTTTGCAGGTCATGGTGTGGGGAGATTTGCCTCCAAGCAACAAAACCCATGAACCACTCCAGCTTTTCTAAGCAAGGGTGACTCTCACGTTTCAAGGGGTGTGGGAATTTATAGCAAATTTGCCTTACTAAACCGTCTGGCCATTCCCAAAACTTTGCCTTCATAAGCAATCCTCTACATCCACTGTGATGTGATCATCATGGCAAAATAAATTTGTCTCAGTTCACGTGTATTCTCTCAATATTGTACTTGTTTGTTCAATATAATGTGAGCCTCCCAAAATGCTGCTTGGAAGCAAAAGCCAAATGTAAGGAACTGAACAGAATTTTCACAGCTTTGTCCTTTGTAGGACCACACATAAATTACTTCACCCTTTTCTGTGGTGCGGGCTCCAATTCAAGTCCTTTTCTGCTAACCAACCCTCATTTCTGTGAACTTCAGCATATGTGAGACTTGTGAGAGATTTTATTATCTTTTGAGACTTTTTCCCTCCTCCTCCTGTCATCAAAATTGAAACTGGCTGATAAATGAGACAGAGAAGCATGATCTCATAACATGGTTTGTTAGAAATAGAAGCTAACAGATAATCTGTGTAAAAGCTGGTGGCCAAATCAGATTTTCTTACAGATTTCAGAATTGTGTTCTTTTATATGTTTATACGACACATTCTTGTTATTGCTTACCTTAAAATATCGTGCCAGATATTACTAGAAGTCAGATGCTGCGGGTTTTTTTGCCCCTTTTTTTTTTCTTTTGTATTACATTGTAATGCTGATATGACTTAGGAAGGGCTTGGCTGTCATGTATCCACACTGGCAGCATCTTATGAAAAAATGTGGAGCCAATAAAGCAGAGTAAGATACTGATGTTAGAAAAACCTACAACCAACCCATCCCCAAACACAAAGACCCTGATTTTATGCAGTGCAGAGGACAAAAGTAATGAAAAAGGAAGGCTACTTAATAGTTGCTAGTTAGATGTGGTAAATTCTATGGTAGATCTTAAACCTAATGAGTCTGAGGTAAGGAATAAAGAAGCCTTTTTCTTCACAGCATCCGAAAGAATGAGTGATGCTTTCCAGTTGAACTCCTCTAAAATCAGATCTGGCCAGAACTCAGTGGGCAAATTTGCCTCACATAATGGATTATTTTTAGGCCAAATGAAGCTTCCATTGAAGCCAATGGAAATATTTTCATTTACTTTAACAGATTTTGATTACAGGGTCTCTAGCTAGTAAACAATATAAAGTTCTGGACAATCAAGAAAAGGGCATTTTAGTGATTCTTTGTAGTGGCTTTGAAACCCTTTAAGGATCACAAAAATCAGCTCTGTTTTTTGATTACACCTGAGGTTCTAGAGCCTATTAGTCAATAACATAAACTGAAACTCTTTATACTGTCCAAAAATACTAGATGCATTTAAAAATAGCTCCTGAAAAAGGCGTGCCACCAAGCTTTTCCACTGCTGTTTTTCAGCTGCACAAAGCATGACTATATTGCTTTAGTGATGACTATTTTTACTCTTTGTTTACAAAGCCTGCATTTTAAAATGTGATAATCCCCTAAACTTGATGCAAGCCTCAGAGGGCTGAAAGCTGGCATGGGAGATGCCAGCCCAGGTGTGGTGCTCTCCTCAAAGCATGACAGAAGCCATGGCTGTGTTACAGGGTGGCAGATGCACACAGGTTGCTTGGCCAAGTTGCTGCTAAAAATGGCTTTAATATCAAAACATGACAGTTTACAAGCAGCCAGCTAATCCTTCACATGGGCCAAGTGCCTGTTGTGAGTGAGGAGGGGAAATTCTGATGGAGGAGGCTTTTATTTTCCCACCCATCTCTGTCACAAAAATAGAGAAAAATCCTATCTGTTCCTTGTTCCCTATTCTTCTGTTTAAACATCTTCAGCCTTCCTGCTACCCTTGCCAGTCCATTTCTCATCTCCCATAAAGCCTATCCTTGTTGATGGTGTTTCCACCCATGTGGTTGCTCCTAGTTCAACTTTTCAAGGAGTCAGAAACTGCTGTTTGTGTTATGTTCATCACAGAAGTGCCTTATACACTGTGGTCTGAGTCTTGGAAACCTGTGGCCTTGATGTTGTGTTTGTTTGGTTGTTGTTGTTGTTTTTCCTCAGTCAACAAAACTGTATAAATCCATTTAAATTGAAAATACTTTTAATATTTGTGCATGGGGTTAGATTCTATATGTAAAATACAGGAAGCTGAACATCAAAAAGGGCAAGAATATATAAGGGAAAAATACTGAAGAGTGTGCTGTCCTTTGAGTTTCCATGATACAGATTGTGTACGTCTGTATGGAGGAAGTTTTCTATCATGGTTTGTGTATTGGATTAATGCATATAAGTGAGGGTGACCACAGGCTGTAAATTAATATGAGGTATGTAGTTAATCTGGTCAGTCATCTGAATGTTGGGTCAACGACCAGCATTTTTCTTCAGGCAGTAACTGCTCACCTTGGAAATTGGTTTGGTTGTTTCCCCGTGGTGTTCTCTTCCAGCATGTGCAGTAATCACAACTCTGGTGAGGAAAACCAACTGGAAGTTTTCTGCTGGAGACAACTTTTGTTTACATTACAAGAATCCTGGAAAACTTAATTTGAATGTTGAATTTTCTGGGGAAAATTTAATGCATTTCGGGGTACAGTTTAGGGCTTGGTGTGAAAATGGCTTTTGAGCTCCAGGAATCTGACATTTTTTCAGAGGAAATGTGTTAAATTGGAAGCTCCTGGTATAGGGACCAATCCTGAGATTTTGGGAAGGAACACATCAGACAGCATCAGAACACTATGTTGAACAGGATTTTAACAAAAAAGATTGATTTAAAATCCATGATTTAAAATCCAGCCTTTACCTGGATTTGCCATTCCATTTGGCTGTGGGATACAGAAATCTTGTGTCATTTTTCTACACAACTATAACTTCCACCACTTCTTTCCTAAATAGGCTACAATATTAATTGTGTCTTTTTTCCCTCATGTCACCTCCAAGACATGAACCACGGCTCCAGTTAGTGGCAGTGCTGGGATTAGAATTTGATGCCATGTCACACAGAGATTGACATAAATACCAAAGAGAGGAAATCTGGATTAGATATAAGTAAATGTAAACAGAGACTAAAGCAAAAACCACTCCAAAATCACACTGACTCCTTCAGAGTCTATTCATCAGAAACCTGTCTGACTTAAGCTTCTATATTTAAAATAACACTGGAATTTTTACAATATCATCTCATGGAAGAGAATCAGTTTCTGGCTGTCCTTAGAAGAGCAGAATAGTGTTTAAACAATGTTTTCATTAAAGTGATTTTACTGGGCATTATTTTTACTATGGAAAGTCCTTTAGAATTAATGGGAATTGATTTCAGTGGCCTTTGACATATTACTGAAAATAATACGGCAAAATACAACCTTTTCCCTCTTACGGCTCCGCAAAGGCTTTAACTGGGAAAGCAGTTTACAATGGTGCCCCCATGTAAGGCTTTATTCAAAAGATTTTACGCTTGATAACATCTGAGCCACAGGAGCTGTATGTGGGGTTTAGCATCTTAGCAGCTGCAATTCTTAATCCTGATTCCGTTGCCTCCATATTAAAAGCTCCATGGTCACAGGACAGCAGCTTTGGCCATTCCACATTGTCATTCATTCCTGTCCCCCACACGCGTGCCTGACCATATAGGAAAATGAGTTTACAACCGACTACGCCTATGGGACTCCCGGAGGGACACAATGCCAGAGCCTTTGCTAGTGGTGGATGCATCCTCAAAAGGTTTGAAAGTTTGGTAAGTACATCCTTAACCAAACTCTTTTGACCTTTATTCAGATTTGTTTTTGGAGAAGGGCAAAGGGTTGGGCCAATTCTTGTTTCACCCAACTGGCTTGTCCATCTCAGGGCTATAATTAATCACTGAATCGCAGCCATACTTTGTTTTGGAGGCTGGCTCCCAATCCAGCAGGGCACGAAACTTTAAGCACATGACTAATTCTTTAAAGTCAAAGGGATTACTCATGTGCTGAAAAGTCAGCTGCATATTGAAGTAGTTTTCTAGGTCAGGCCTTGAGGAGTTACATTTATATTTATTGTACAGCAGCACTAAGTTCCTTAGTTTCCTTTTGCATCACTTTGGTCCTCCTTGGTGCCTGGGAATTTTCTTCACCACAGCAGTGCAAAGAGGCAGTGGGTATAGTTTGGAGCAAGACTTCATCCACTCCCAAAGTGTGGGACTGAGAACTTAGTGTTCAGTTTTCTTTGAAAAAACAGGGAGATTCAGAATTTAACCGCCTTCACATTTAGGGAAGTTTCCTACTTATGTTCTGTATCATCTGATCTCTACACACCAGTAGTTTATGTTGTCATGCATTTATTTCTTGATGTGAAGTTGTTTTATCATATCAAAAAATAGACAGACATATAAAAACCAGTATCCAAGAAAACCAAGAGAAATAACTTGTTTGGATCTTTTGTAGTAAGTGATTATATTACTCCAAATTTAATTCTCAGCTTGCCCAAACAGGTAGCACCTGCAGTTTTACACCACTTGAGGATTTGACTCCTTAGGAACAAACAGGCCTCACAAATATGCTTTTTGAATTGTAAAATGTGGAGGGAAGTGAACTGAACTACATCCCACAGCCTAAAACCTCCCGAGAAAATGTGTAATATGAATTTTAAAAAATAATAAATAAAAAAAAATCTGTCTTTTTTAATGAAACTAAGATTTTCTGAGGGTACGTCAAGGGTTTTATTACTGGCTCTACATAATAAAGTAATTGTGTAATTAGTAATACATTTGTCACTCCTTTACTGAGGAAAAAGTAAAACATGTACCGCTTTTGTGTAAATCCTGACAGTGGTGATTTTTTTCCTGAGAATTATACCATTATATCATAAAAGTGTCAAGGCATGAGTTTACTGTTCCTACTAATATTCTAAAATATTCTCTTAGGCTGACATCTCTGTCAATTAAAATTAAACAAAATTGCATTCTGCCATATACACTTCAAATAGGAAGCTTTCAAGTTTATGGCTGTTCTTTGAATTGATTTTTAAGATGGCATCTGTAAAACTTGGCTAGTACAAGATGAGGTAGGATGTAGTTAAGGTTCAGTCAATTTTAAAAATGTTTTAAAGATCATAAATTGACAACTGAAATAGACTGAACATCCCTGGGATTTTTGGGCTGTCAAATATAAATCCATTTTTTTTAAAAAACAGAGCTCTTGCAAACCGAAAATTTTATGAAAACATGTTCTTTCCTCTCCCCCTTCTCCTCCCCCCACTCCTTTGATATTTTTGCAATAAGTTACACAAACAAGAGGGCTTCTGGTGTTGTTTCCAGTTGCTCGGTCTCGCGGGATTTGGAATTCTTCTTCTCCTGGTGTTTCCCACAGAAATAGAGTGAGAACGTGCTTTCTCACGGGACTGTATTTCTCATGGAAAATAATAGGGTTGCCGGCAGCAAACGTTTTCTGCAGTGATGCCCTGCCAATAAAGTCTTCAGGGAAATTATTGCCCTCAATAAGATGAAGACTAGTAAATTGGAACCCCCATCCCTACTCCACAAAGATATGTCTTTAGGAAGCTTTCTCCTTCTATTATTCCCTGGAAACCCTGACCTCAAGAAAATGCTGTAGACAGTAATGCTTGGTTCACACTTAATTTTGTTCCCCAGAATAAAGATGTCAGTTAGTGTGTAAAAATAAAAAAAAAGAACAATCTTCCCTCCTGGACACCTCGACTAACATTTATATCAGCACAAGCCCTGGTGTAGACAGTTATGTTGAGAAAAGTTGTTTTACGGGATAGCTTTATTTTGTTAAGGAACTACTTCAACTATAACAAATGACTATTTTTGCTCTCAAAAATGGCATCCTCTAAGGGGGAGGTTTCTGACACAGCAAACCCTTGTGCATGTAATCTTGTCTAAGGTATGTTGAATGCATTTTATTATTACTATTATTATCATTATTATCATTATTCTTACTACTCTGATTTTACTGTGTGTCCAATTCTATCATAATCCATAATATCAAAGATTAAAAAATGGGGTGTGTTCATTTAAAGCACATATTTTTGGAAAGTAATCTCCTGTATGAGAATTCAAATTCAGGCAGTGTGCTTTCCACTGTTGGAAGTGCAACAGGTCTCTGTTGAGTAGAGTAGAGTGGCTAGGGAAATCTGCTCATTCTTAGAGAAAAAAGTTTCTGGGGAGGGGAAAAAAAATAAAGAAAAAAGCAAACCTTCCCCCATGGAAATGTGCTCTGAAAGAAATGCAGGTGTTGCCATGCAGGAGTTCATGTCAAGAGAAATATTTCCCCAGGGTCCCATGAGAGGAAAGGGGAAAGGGGGGGGGACTCTGGGGTGCGTGACCCAAGAGTAGGGAAAAAAAGCAGAGGCTGGTGACAGAAAGACCTTAATTCATGCACCATGTGCTTGAGTGATGTGTTTACTTTCAACCTTCAAGTCAAATTCAAGCAGCAGCCAAAACCCACAGATCAACACATTTTTAGTACAAAGTTAAAGTAGGGTCATTGGCACCCTCGGTCCCCCACCAATTTCAGAAACAACATTAAATCCATATTAATACCCACTTTTAGTTAGCCATGTCAAAGGAGATGGTAATTATGGCTAAGTATGAAGATTAGAAATGATGAAGAAACCAAATAGTTGCTGCTGGAGGAGGTAACATAAGCATAATTAGTTGGAAGGGTTATTTTTAGTCTTGCAGGAGACTTTAAAGCTAGTTCTGCTCTGGTTTAGGTCAGATATTTAAGGGGCCTTCTAAACCAGCCCATTCTATGATTCTATGATTCTATGATTCTATGATTCTACGATTCTATGATTCTATGATTCTATGATTCTATGACTCTAAGAGGGAAATTTATTTTTTAAGCTGCTCTTATCCTAATTATGCCTTCTGGCAGTCTTTTAGGTGTTGTAAATCAACAACATTGAAGTTCAGTGGAGTTCATGCTGGCTTACCCTGGCTGAGCACATGGTTCAGCTGAGGTAGAGATGGCCTGAGGTTTTCCAGACAAAAAGTGAAGGAAACAGTTCTTCTCCAAGAAGGTAATGCTGTTTCTAGCAGAATTTGGCCTTCATTATTAGTCTCTTCCTCCGAGATGGGAATGTGCTACATACAGAAGTGAACTCAAAGCCAAAATGTTGGGGTGAAGTAGGAGGCATCAGAGGAGGCTTTCTTTTTCCATGGCCTGTGAATCAGTGGAGGTGCTTTCTCTAGCCCTGCTGCCTTGCTGGTTTGGGATCCTTGGGGCATCTCACATGTTTCCCTTACAGAGAGGGTAGAAATGCTGATAGTATCTCATCTGGGAGCAGCTCAGGGTATTCTTATGGGTTTGGGGTAAAAGGGGTCTTTTTAAGTCCGATTTTCTCCATGGGCTGTAAAAGCCTGCTTGGTTCCTGAGGCAGACACTGAACCTGAGAACTATCAATGAAAACTCTTCTCCAAGCAGCCAGTGTTACCTGCAGAGGAGGGTAACTGTGCCCTTAGTCCATGCTGGGACACATTGGGGTTTCAGTCAGTCAGTAACCACACAGAATTAGAGGATCGTGTTTGTGCCACGCACTGATGACTGGCACCCATCACAGCAAGTTTTTCCTCTTTTTTTAAATAAAGAATATAAATTAATTTTATTAGAACAATGATCTGACAAATAAATGTATTTTCTGAGTAGCTCCAGTGAAAATGGACCAATGCTTAAAGAAAACAGCTATGCAAAAGTGGTTTTTTTTGTCTCACCTTTACGGATTTGTGTGAAAGTCTTATTTTTGTTTTATTTTTGTTGGCTCAGACATCTGTGCATTTTATTGCCTGTTCTCAGGACCCTTTGCAATGTTTTTGTGAAGAGCAGTAGGAAAGCACTGAGGAAAAAATTGAGTAGATATAAAGCCTTAGAGAAGTGGCACAACAGGCAATTTCTCCATTTGCTCCTACAGATACTGAGCTGAGCTGGGGAAATTACTTTAAGTACATAAGATGACACAATTACTACACTTGGGTCTTTGTTTAATTTTCAAAAAGACAATCCTGGACAACAAATTCAAAGGTGATTGGTTATGGGCTCTTCAGCTCTTCACCTCTAGGTCACCGAGTTCAATACCATCCCAGGTTGTAGCTCTGCACTCTATCCCTTTTGAACAATTAATCTGAGAAATTTGTACCTTTATGTTGCTTGTGACTTATGTAATGACAAATTTTGTGTTTTTACAAATATGTGCACAATCCAAAATGATTTGGCATGTGGGTTATGGGGGCCTGCTTCAGCTTGTGGACTAATCACAGACTATTCACCATGACTGTTGCTTTGAGTATTTCCTATTCACCAGGCCTGATTAAGATGCATAGCTCTGTTTCATTTGGCTTCATTGGATGACACCCGTATTGCAAAGAGCTTTTGACTGACCTTCTAACCCTTTTGGTGAAAATATATGTGCACGAGTGCCCACAAGGCTCTCCTGCAGTTTTTTTTTGTGGGCAAAATTTCATGCAGACAAGTGTTGGTGAAAAGTGCCTGATGGAGAACAGAAGCAATATCTGAAGAGATGTATGAAATTTATTCATGCTGGTGTTCTGAAATGCTATTTTTGAGCTCTTTCCTTAGATCTTGAAGTGAGCAAAAAACTGTTGTGTGAAAAATTCCCGTGTGAAATAAATGAGTGGTTCTCCTCCATTTCTCAGTGAACATTGTAAATAGAGCCACAGCATTCAGCAGTAGCTGAATAATTTTGAAGCAGTCTCCACAGCAAAGTCACTGGATACTTGGAATTCAGTGGTGCCCTGGCCATAGTACTCCTGGGTGCAGTACAGGCATAACTAGCTAGTAATATATTAAGTCTCCTGCACTGTCATTTCAGGTGGAGTACTTTTACTAAGGATGTCAATCTTTACATCTATTAACCTTTAACCAATTAATTTCAGTTTAATTATTTTTTATAATTAAAAAAAAAAAAAGAGACAAACCAAATTCAGTACTGCACAGAAATAAAAAATGACCAAACCTCATCTTGGAGTTCTCATGCCAAAGAGAGAACAGGGCTACAGTCCAGGCCGAAAAATTGGCTCATTTAATTACACCTGCACAGTATTTCAATAGTATGCCTTGGTGAGAGGGGCTTTTAAGAGTAAAGTGCTTTGAAATAAAGCTATTAAATGCATACAGAGACATTGATCGATACACTCGAGTTATGGGGAGGGGGGAAGGAGGGAGAGGGAAGGAAAAGCCTTTTTTTCTTCCCCGTAAGAGTGGATTTGGAATCTTCAAGTGCGTAAGGATGGTAAACGATTGCTAAAAGTCCAAATTAAGAGGTATTAGTCCATTGTGTGGCAGTCAGTCACATCATATTCACATTGCTGTTTTCTTGTCGGAGGTTTTGCCTTGATCTACCCCGGACCACATTGACAAGTCACAATTGAAGCATTCTAAATAATCCACAGTGAAATAAGGCATAGGGTGTCACTCTCTAGGCTACAGAAAGCCTGAGTGCAGTGAAGTTAGAAAGGGTAGCAAAGCCCTTTTCAGTCGCGTTTCTCAGCCGATTAAACTCATTCAGGGCCAGGCTGCTGGAACGAAAACAGAAAGATCACCTCCTGTTCTCCAGTGTTTTGTTGGCAACAGCAGACAGATGTAGAAAAGTAGAAACATTTTTACTATAGCAACAAAGGGGAAAGGGGTGGGAGGCAAATAAAAAAAAAAAAAAGTTGGAATTTGTGGTCTTGTTAACGTACCAGGTACTTTGGGACGGTACTCCAGATTAAGAGACTCTGTCAGCACAGGCTGGAATTCAAAAGATCCATGTGAAATGGCTGTGCAGTGCAAATCTGCGTCCTCTTTTCTCCCCAAACTCCTCCACTGGTACAGTAATTAACCATAAGAACAGATTGACACATGGAGATCCAGTTCATTAACATTTTTTGTTTGGTTGGTTTCTTGGCTTTTCAAAAAAACCCATTTAAGACTGATGCCTTCTTTAAGAGTAACCCATCCACCCATGCAGCCACACTGATGTGACATATTGTGACACAAGATGCCACAGAAAACTAAGCTGAGCCCTCAACTGAAGGCTTGATTTAGCCATACATTCTCCACAAGTCACCGATTAAATTAACTGTTGTAGATTCAAGGCAGGAAAACGATAATTCATCTACTGTGAGTAGTTGTGCAGAAATGGTTTGCTGCTGCAGGAAAAAATAATCTGCAAAATACATCTTTAAAATATGGTACTTTTCCCTTTCAGTGTATTAAGGTAAATAAATTCAGCTGCAGGAAATGCAGCACATTTTTACGAGGTTGCTGCAATGACTTTTTACCTGCTGTGCATGATGCATTCGTGCATACACAAAATAAAGTCCTAGAAAATGCAGATTTGCATGTGTAAACGAGCATACAGATGTTCAGATAAATATAGTCAAAAAGTTTTTGCCAAATTTTGGTATAGAAATCCCCATACATCTAGTTAGGGATAAGTGAAAATTATTTCATGTCTCTGCAATGAAAAACCCTCAACTAAAACAAGTACAGGAATGATTCTGTAGCCGTGTAATTAGGGCAGCAAAATGGGGACCCATGTCCCAGCCTCTCCTCTAATAAAACCATTCTGTATAAAATAATAGTTATAAAGGCAATACTGAATTTTTTCTCTAGCAAGACCTGTGGTTAGGGCAGTTATTTCCGATGTGGCATAGATTTCACTTCTGTAAAAAAATGGGATGAAAAGGGTTTATATTGAAGTGTTTCTACCTCCTAACTAAATATGCTGCTGATGAACAGATTAAATCCAAAAGTTAGCTCTCAGAAAGCCAAACATTGTCACTGCCTTAGAGTCTTTAGAAAATTTATCCATTAACCTTTGTATTTACATCAGTGCTGAGCCCTTTTGAAGACCAGATCTTTGGAGATGATTGGATAGTTTAATGTTTCTGGAAAAAAAAAAAAAACAACTTTAAATTTCTATGTCTGTTAAATATCTAAGATCAACTCATTTTCACTTGGGTGCTTCTGGAAAACCAAACCCAAACACAATTGCCCTATGTCTCAAAGCAGGTGATAAGTGCAAGGAAGACTTAGCAGGGCCTGTGGAGGGGGCAGGGGGATGCAGGGGGATTTTGCTCCAACTTGCCACCATTGAGATAACGAGTTCTGACCCCTTGGAAATCAGAGGCAATTCCCCTGAGGGCATGGACAGCAATGTCAAGCACTTTAGCAAGTAAGCTCCTCCACAGATGAAGCACTTGAGCTTTCACGCACAATGACCTGCCCAGAGATTTTTTTTTAAATCTCTTGTGGTTCTGGGCTTAGATCTGAACTTTGATCTAACAGCTCACATGTCCCAGTGTTATAGACCTCCTTTTCCAGTCCTCATTTCCCAAAACCTTTGAGTCTTGCCGACTCTGTGCTCAGCATTTGCAAGGACTGATCTAAAATATTGTGCTCATTTATCACTGTGTTGGGCTCTTACTGTGCTTTAAAAATTTGTGCAACATATATCAGGTGTCTATGGATTTTGGCATGGTGTTGGGTCATCTCAGAGATTTGGCATTGTTTAGACTGCAAAATAGCACACAGGGTCAAGAGCAGTCAATATTGGGCCTATAAATTTTTAGCTGGGCTCTCATAAATTGTCCTCTAATTTGTGGCTTGAAAAAGGCAGGGAAAAAAAATATATCAAAAGTAAAATCTCTTTGCCTCTAGAACTGCACTTGTTTTTTCAGAGAAAAAGGAAAAAGAGCTGTCCTTCCCAGCACTCTGCTGAGGTATTTGCTTCTATTGTCCACATTGGACCGAAGAACCAGGGACCAGGTTGACTTCTGATGTTGTGGTCCTGCAGTGAAATGCAAAACTAAATCCCCAGGCAGAATTTCAGACAAACAGTCATTTTATTTACTTATATTCATCTCTTCTGGAAAAAGGGGGGGAAAAAAAAGAGAGAAAATAGCTTGCTTAATCCCAGTACTAACACAATATTGATTCACATTCATGTTCAGTATTTATTGACGTGCATTGCATACGATGGAGGCTATCAATTAGGCTACTCTGCTGAAGGGAAGGGGCAATCATATTAGAAAACAGATGAAGCTCATAGTTTATATAGTCCTAATTTTATGTAATGTAAACCTTTCAAACCCTGGGCACATGAGAGTGAAAATGCATGTCCTGATGAAAAAAATGCAGAAAACAAATGGATTTACTCTCCAGCTAATTACTGTGGGTGGCTGTCCTCAGAGTCACATCATTGTTTCCTGAAGTTCTGTAATGAAATGAAACTTCTCTTAGTACAAACTGGATTTCTGTGTATTTTATTATACAACATTAAATACTTTTGAACAACAGCTGAGCACAAAATTTTGTTTTGTGAGTGGATCAGATATGTGAAATTTTGGAGGTGGTGTATAATGTTATCATATTCCTTCTGTACGTTGAAGCTGAGGTTCAGCACACTGAGCCCCCATTAAACATCAATGTCAAGGAAAGCACAGTGGCATATGGGCAGTATTCAGGAGACCAAGTTGTTACATATAGAAATCAAATATAAAACATTCCTTTTTTTTTGCCCCTTGGAGGTTTTATTGCATGGTTGCAGCTGGATTTACACTGTATTTAATAAAACATTAGTAGCCATCAGGGATTGAAATATGTAACGTAATTCTCTTTCAGTAAAATAATTCCATAAATCCAAATATGAAGCTATTTGTTTTTTTGCAAGTACTGTATGCCCACAATTAAATTAAACCCTTATATATGGCTTTTTTTTTTTTACCATGGAATTTAATGGAAGCAAAACCCATCTGCAAAGTTGATTTTGGATACATACTGACATATTTTGGAGCTGAAGTAGATCTGGTGGCTAATAAGTCTTGAGGAGAAAGTGGGCTGCTGGCTCTCCATCCTCGCTGAGCTACTTATGATACGAACCTGTGGAAAAATGAGGGTCAGTGTTGCATTGCAGAGGCAGGTGAAGGTACTCCTAATTGTGCCCCAAAAAGAAGTGCAGAATTGGTGCAATTTTTGCCAAAACCTCTGGTCTCTACCTACATCTGGACCACTAAGGAAATGACCACAATGCAGCCAGATTGCCTTGGCCAGGTACCTTTTACCTTGTGCAGTGACCAAGGTGACCTAACCACATTGTATCACATTTTTCAGCCCTCAGATGCTTTTGATAAGATGACAATTGGGAAAAAAAAAAGAAAAAAAAAAAGAAAAAAAAAAGGCATCCGTATCTTACTTAGCAAGTATAATGTTTTGGAGACACCTTGAGTGTTTCTGGCAAAAGACACAGTTGGTCATATCTTCAGTGGGATGAAACAACTGTGTTGAGGTTTGCACCAGCTATAGATGATTTTCTTGTAGGCATTGTGCTAATTATCATGAAAAAACAGGCAAAGGGAAAAGAAACAGAAAGACTGTGCAGGGAAATAAAACAAAGGTATTAGAAAATGAAGCTTGATGAGATATCTTGAGAGCTCTCCATACAGTTTGCGGAAACAAAAAGTTTGAGTAGGAAAAAACCAGCTATTTTGTTATTTTTTTAATGAAAATAAAGATAAGGAAAAGAGAATGGATGCTCCCAAGGATACATTCTTGGCTACTACAACAGGGAGCCATTTTCCAAGTAGAATGAAGTTTGTGTTTTGTAACAGCAACTGTGGATAACTGCTCTAGGAAGGGAAGATGACTCCAACTGGAATTTGACTAGATCCATAAAATTGCCACCACTGCACTTCTGTGTGAAACATGATCTTTGAAATTGCAAATCAACAGTCTCTGATGTCAATACTTTTCTGTAAACAACAATTTTGGCTGCAAAGTACCGATGCTGGGGGGGTAGAGATTCAATGTCTTAGAGGAGCTGTGCATCATTTTGCGAAATGCCTGAGGTTTTATCCAACTCTCCTCTCAGAGATCCAGTGGAGCCAAATGAGTGATCCAGTCTGGCACATGTGGCTGACGTTGCATGGACTGATGATGGCGCAGCATGAAGCAGAAGAGGTGACAGGAGCTGTAGCATTTCAGCTCTGGGAGGACTTTGGGCAGAGACACAAGAATATCTGAAATGTGAATTCTTAATTGATATTTCATACAAATCCTTCAGCTTCCCTGCAGAAAAAGCTGCAGTAAAGGACCATCATCTCATGTCCTAACTAAGCTTTCTCTGACTAAAGCAACAGTTTTTCTTCTTCGTCAGCTCAGGTGCCTCTTGCATTGAATAGCTGCACCTCACTGAAGATCAGAGAACTCTATTTTAAAGAGAGAATTGTATTTTAAATTATAAAAGCCCCACAACACTGAAATTGTGCAGCTTTATACTTTTTACACAGAATAAATGCTCTCTTTTTTGAACTTTTGCTCTACTTTCTTCTATTTACACTGAATGCTTTCAATAGTTCATTTTCACATTGTCTCTGAAAAAAAAAAGCAAAAGGAAATATTAAAGGTGTTGCAAGTGTTTAAATGTGCAGCTTATAGTAGTTCCATTTTTCACTTTTAGCATTTCTCATTAAGCAAGTGTGAAACTTCTGGAAAATAAAAAAAAAATTTGAGACATTTGTGAGCTGGGGCTAATTATTGTTTTCAGTAAAAACCATTGACCACATTCCTTTTCCCCCCCTCTTTAATTTAATGCAATGTTTTATGTTAGAACAGGTAGGAGACTTATTTGTATTTATTTTTCTGTTTCTGTCAGTTGTAGCTGAGGATTGAAAAATCTGACTTATTGAGATGTTCAGGACACTAATCCAGGTGAACTTTGAAACACTGGGATGTGAACTAAGCGTGCATTGAGATGGTGGATTCACATCACCATCCAAGTGCACTGAAAAGCATTTGCCACAAAGGTCTTCAATCATGGGGCAGAAACAGATTTCACTGTTGCTGTATTCTGATTTTCCTTTTGTTTTCTTTTGTCCTAGCAACTCAAGAATACGACAAGAATTACTAAAAAGTCAGTATTTTCTTCCAGCTGCTGGTAAATACTTATCAAATCTTTCTTTGGGGTCAGTGATTTTTCATATGTCTTAGTACACAATGGAATTATTTAATTACTTTTGCTAGCAAGTTTACAGACAAGTATATCCCCATCATACTGCATATCCTCAAATAAGATTATTTACAATCCAATCTAAGGAGTGCTGACTGGTGTCATTGGAAGCTAAAGCTGCATCAGCATTTAAATTTCTACTTTTCTGGGCAAAAACCCAACTGGCTGATTCAATTAAACTCTTTATGTTATATATTATCCAGAAGTTCACAATCTGAAGTGATTCTGAGAGTCTGAAGCCATGCCTTTATGATTGCAATTTGGTAGCGAGACAATTTCCGAGGACTGTTTTACTTGAACTGCAATGAAAATGTCAGGACATAACACACTTTCTGATGCGGGTTTTATGAAAGGCACTCCAAAATCAACCATTATTTCAAGCACAAGCAATAAATAACCTTCATTATTCATTAGAGTGTATATATGCATTTGTGTTTGCAAATACGGTGGTTTCCTGAGCAAAGAACCCTTTAATCAAAAGACCCTTCACTCATTTAAGGAGGTAACAAATGGGTAGGCAGGAGGCAGGGAAAAAGACACACTCTTTAATCGGTAATGGAGATAATCTATAGAGTTCCTGCAATACAAGTAGTCCATCTTCCAGGCACAAACTTTAGATAAGGAGTGGGACGTGGAAAGATTCATGCAATATTGTGGAGCTACTTTTCATAACAGTCATTTGGAGGAGTTTTGTTTATGGTCTGTATTGAACAAAGAGAATAGACCTTTCCCATACCCCGTAAATCACCCCCCTCCTGAAGGGTGTCTGCACTGGTGCTCCACTATTACTATGCACAAGAACATTAACACCACTGAAACAGTCTCTGTGAATTTACTGCTATTTACCTGTTCAGATTAGGAACTGATGCACCTCTGCAAATAGCTGACACAGTGTGCCAAACCTGCAGCAGCCCCTTCCATCTTCAAACACTATGTTAGAATGCCAGCAAGCAGCCTCCCCATGTATATTTCATTTGCATGAGGGTATTTTTTTTTCCTTTATTTTTAAGGAATCTTTTAAAAATTTGTTTGTGAAGAAAATGGTGAATTTAAACATTTTTTTTTTTTTTTACAATTCAAAAGCCTAAATTCTGGTTTCTGGAACTCGCATTGTTTTGACAAATTCAAAACAATTTTCAATTTTAAATGATTATATTTTGGGGGTAAAAATTAAATTGGAGGAGATCTTGAATGAAAACAAGCTGAGTGTTCACTGTAAAAGAGACTGAGATGTTGTTTCTTGGGCTTTCATACAGAAGGGTATTTGTATAATGAAATCTCTGGGTTTGGTGAGAGATGAAATTGGGAATAACTCTGCTAGGAATGGATTTTTTATAGTTATTTAAGGAAATGGAAAAAAAGCGATATCAAACTGTAATGACCAACAATTTCAAACAGAGGCTTTGGGATGATGCTGGAGGATCAGATCAAACCAATTAAAGCACTGGGGAAGGATACTGGCTCCCAGCCCCTAGATAACAGCTCAAAGAGGAGGGGAGGAGGAGGAGAACTCCTCTCTCTTTCCCTTTCCTGCCTCTTTCTTTTTCCCACTCCTGTTTTTCATAGTGGGGGCACTAATGAACTTTTCAAGTCCCATGAAGACAACCCTTGTGTTCTGATTAGTTGCCTTACTTTTAATGAATTGTTTTAATCAAGTTTCAAAGCAGGCACTCTATGCTTCATTGCAGCAGCCCAATGACAATGAGCTGAATGTTACCAAGACAGTGCATCTGATGGACTTTAATGGATTTTATGTGACAGTGTCTGGTGGCCTCATATTAGACATAGCTTTACAACAGAGAACCCATGGGGTTGCACTATGCATTTAATCTATACAAACTGTAAGGATAAGGGAGAGGGAAGCTGTGGAGGGGGAGAGACTCTGAACCCTGTAGACCTTCAAAAGACATGCATTTCATACTAATAAGAAACAGTCTTCGGTAATTTTCTTCTTTTTTTTTTTTTTTTAATAGCAATAGCGAAGTCCCACTCTGTTTTCTTAGGGAATATCATGAGTATAATATCTCCAGGGCTTTCTGCAATAACGTTTTTGAATCATGAAGTTATCTGGAAAAATTAAGCTCTCAAGGAAATCTTGGCAGGGCTGTAACATTTCCTGGATTTCAGGTAGCGATCCTGAGTTGTGATCTCTTAAGTCCGTAACAATTTGCTATTTCTAATTTATTGCTTCATTTGTGACTGCTGCTACAGCGAGGTAAATTTATTCTGATTTGCACAACCTAAGTCTTAGCTCTGACAGTGACTAATTATTACCTGAGTTAAAATAATGAAAGTGTCGGAAAGTGTCCGAATGCAATTTGTTAGGAAAACATGTGGCATGCTGTGTTACCCAAGCCCAGAAAAGCCTAAGTGATCAGAAACCATGGAGAATTAAGAATTTTTCCCCCAAAGGTTACAAATCAATGTGGAAATTTTTCAGGGAATTGGACTGCTGAGGGGTTCCATTCACTGAAATATAAAATGCAGACCATACCTTTCTAATTTTCTGTGCAAGAAGGAAAAGTTAGATTTTTAGAAGAATCTAAAAGAATATTATAATGGTAACCATGCCCAGAGAGCTTGCATCAATTATAGATTATTGTTTGATATTATTTAAATTATACCCTGGATGAAAATTATGTTGCAGACATTCTTTCTCAGAAAAAAACCCAAAGAAATCCACCATAACACATAGAAAACAAAATCTCTTGCAAGAAACTCCAGATGTATGAGCACCTTTAGCTGATGTAACACTTTTTTTTTTTTTTTTGCTGGCTCAGGGTTGGTCCTGTGTTTTGTCAATTATAGGCACGTCTTATTCACAGAACAGCTCAACTCCAGCTGTGTAAAATGAATCCTGAAATGAAATGGTCAAATGATGTTAATGACTCTGTCTGCTTGTGAAAGTTTCTGAGGAATGTTAGCAGCTCCGGGTTAGAATCAGAAAGCATCTGACAGCTCTGTAGCTCTGGTTGTTCAAATAACTCCATGCAAGCAGAAGGGATACCAGTAAATGAAAATAATAATGCAAAAAACAATAAACAGCTATCTGGCTGAAAAAGTAAGGCAGTACAAATGATTTGGGTTTTCTTCATTCTGAGTATTCATCACTCTCGTGAGCCATTTAAGCCACACTTGAAATTAAATTTATCTTGAGCAGGATTTAATTTAGATTTAATAAGGCAATTGTTTTATTGTTAAGCACCAGTTGGATGTCAACATGTAGTGTTTCCTAGAATGATAATTCTACTGTACTCTGAAAAGATGCAGGGACTACATGAAGGCTAACGATTTCACAGGCCATAATGATGTACCTGTGCTCAATATTGCTTAATATATCTGTATTTACTGTCTGTATTTCAGGCTCTCCTACCACACAAATGTCCTGTTGTAAGAAGAAGCTACAAAATATGTATCTGTGTCTGTGTCTAACCCACCTGCTAGACCTCTTGAGAGATATGATTATATTAATTACAATATATTGATTGATTTCTACTTTACACGGACTGCCTGTATTTAATTTAAATATACAATGAAGCATATTGAGGACACAATTTGGATTGTTACTGTGATAAATAATTGCTAATTGTGTCATGATAGATCATCTATTTTAAGGCAATGTTTCTCTTATGCTAATAGCAACTGCATATATGGAATACACTGAGAATCTGTTTCAATTATTCATATTTGTTCCTGGACTGTACTTTTCTATTCAGGTCTGGAAGGAACAATACATATCTTGGCACTTCAAACAAATGCTGGCATAATTTTCAGGAAAGCATTTATGCCTTTTCACATAGAGTCTGTGCATGCTGTTATGTTGATTACATAAAAATATAGATGTCAGTATGTAATTCTGGTCTTTGTTTTGCTAATTCTAGTGTGTATACAACATATATATATATATATATATATATATAAAGATCAGTCAGCTAAATTGCTAATAGTATTTGTTATAAATATTGCTATTAAAGCCTGTTAGTAGTGTCGGTGGTTTTGGTATTGCCCAAATATATTAGATTTAATTTGCCATTTTATATGAAAAAATAGCATAATTTTTGAATCTTCCCTACACCTGCAACAGGCCTAAAAACAAATTTTCCAATAATTTATATTCAAGGGAGAAAAACCCAACAGCATTATCTTTTTTTGCCTTCACTCCCATTTTGTGTCTGCTTCCTACAAATCAAACTAAACTTATACAAGTCGGTTTGCCAAGAGAAGTTTCCATGAAAACAGCAATTTGACAGAAGCCTGGAGAGTATTTGCAAATTGTGAATTTGTAAATACAACATTTATTATTAAAAACTTGGTTCTAAGAGTCGCACTCAGTTAATCAAGGAACAGAAACAACTCTGTGTGATTCACACGCCCAATAAAAAATAATCGGAACAGACCCCAGACATATAATTTCTAATCTATGACTACACTGAAAAAACCAGCAGCTGTTCAAAGAAAATTCATGTACTGAGAGAGAGGATGGAGATTGGATTTGAAAAGCATCTTGGAAAGACAGATCCTTTTGTTATTGAGTTCACTTGGAAATTCCTGCCTGGGCTGGGGTGCAGGGGGGGCTGCAGTGGCCCCTCCTTGTGCAGGGCAGTGCTGCTGTTTTGCTGCTCTTTGGTACCTTTTAGGAGGGGCTCTGGCTGGGTGCTGTTCCACAGCCATTTCCAGTGGCACCAAGCTCAGCTGAGGAAGTTTCTGCTCTTTTTCCAGCTGTGCATTGCTCCCATCCTGGCAGTGCATCCCAGCTCTGCAGCTGGATATCCCTTTGGCCAATTCTTTGTGTGGCATCTCTGTGCCCTTCACTACGGCAAGAGTTTGAGTTGGGAACACAGAGTTTTCCTCCCTCTTCTTCATGGAGGGAGTCACCAGCAGGAGATTTGCATGTTAGGTCCAAGACAAGAGCCTGGTATGAAGCTAGAGTCCAAGGCTGCTACAAAAGTTGAGGATGAGGTGAACATAAAGCACTGAACATCCCATTCCACCCCATCCAATATGTTGTGGAAAATCTGTGCACTCAAGCCTCCCAGCACTGCCTTTCACAGTTGCACAGGGTGTTTTCTACCCAGTCCTGCAGTGAGGTGGCTCCCAGCACTGCTGTGAGGTGGTTCCCAGCTCAGAAGGGACAATGTGCACCTATAGGAGCAGGCAGTCCCCTGGCATCCCCCGGAACGATGGCTCCAGCACACAGGGTGGGATGCCCTGAGCAGTCCCACACTCAGCACGGAGAGGGAGCACAGCCAGGAAGGCTGCAAGCAATCTGGGGCAGTAATGAGCAGCCAATTAATTGATTACTGAAAGCATAACTGAATCCTATGCCTCGGAGAAATCTAAAATATAGTAACTGCTTACTTTATTGACAGCGTTCATGCCATATTTAGTAGCTGGTATGTAAGAAGTAGCTGGACAATTTTGTTACACTTAATATGTTTCAGAACACAGCATAAAACATGTTTTAACACTATAACAACTATTGAGCAGTACCTCTGGGAACAGGCTTTATTATTAGATTACATTATACAAGATTAGACTAGTCAATAAGGGATTTCTTTCACACAGCATGCCATCTGAAATACCTGTTTTCTTTCCTTTTTTTTTTTTTTTTTAAATTACTTCAAGACCTTCTTTGTAGGATCTTAGGTACAATATACCCATGAATCATAAAACTGACAAGCCCCAGGGCTGAATGGTCTCTGTACGGGAGATAGGAGGCCTAGAGATAAAGGTGCACTACAGGTACACAGTGACAGGGGTGGATTATAGATAAACAAAAGGCACAGTTATTAGATGCGAAATGCCAGGCAGGATTGTACATGGAGAATGCAAATTTTAAGGACTGAGTCTCAGGGACCCCACTCTGCTTGGGCTGTCAGGCAGGAGGAAAACAAAGACAATACATCAGTCTGGGTATGATCCTGGGGTTTTTAGATCTGCTTCTGGCTGCTGAGGGTTTCAGCCAGGTTTTGGAACTTGGGTAAAACCCTGGGGAAATTCATGCCCCTTAGGAGGTTAATTCAAAACTCTTCTGATCAAATAATTTGCTGATTAGTTAAATAATAATTAGAAAGGCAAAGAATAGGTGTGTTGTGAGATAACCTGGGTCATGGCAGCTAACAGATACCTCGATCCTCCCAGGATCCAGTGCCCTCAGTCTTGTTCCTGTTGTATTAATATTTTCTGCATTTGTTCAGAGCAGTGCAACAACCAGAAGAGAGACTGGGCACTGTGGTCCCCCCTGGCTCAGGATGAGGCTCAGCAGAAGCCCTGGGGGATTTTCAGGACAACTCAATCCTAGTTGGGACAGGGATTCCCAGCTTGTGAGTTGGGGTTTCAGGTTCTGGTGCTTGCAGAGTGCTGAGGTACTATTCTGGTACCCAGTGCCACCATGAGCATATGTCTGCTCAATTACACTGCTGAAATAGAGTGAGAATCAAACACACTATTTGCTTTTTTTCCCAAGTGATATCCGGTGCTATTCACACATTTTCCCCCCTTTAAATTCTGTGTTGCACGCTGCATTGCATCTGTTGCTGGCAATTTCTCTCTTAGTCCTAAATTAAAAACCTCCACTGAGCTACGCACTTGCTGACTACATCCATGAGAACAACTTCTATTCAAAATTCCTAGATGGAGAAGACTTGTGGCCTGCTTTGCTGCACAAGCTGGAAATGAATATGAATTGAAAGGACTATATTTAAGAGAAATCTCCCTTTTTTTTCTTTTTTGCCTACGAGGATTTTCTTCTTTTATATAACCAAATTTCCCCACAAGACTGACATTTCAGGAAAGGGGCAGAGGCAGACAGGTGACTACAGATCAAATTGGATTTCTGCAACCTTCCATTGTAAAGGTCAACTCTGCAGTGGTTTTCAGCCAGCTTTTCCTCTCTTGGTTTCCAGCACAGGGGAAATACCTTGTGTGCCCAGGTACCTTTTATTATTTTATTTTTTCTTTGGTCTTCTCTTTCTTAAATGCTCAATGGAGAAAAAAGTTAATTAGGCTGTTGGCTTTGCTGCAGATCAGTGTCCTCCGACCAGGTATGGAGGGAGAAGGGGCTGGAGAATGATCCCTTCCTACCCGTCACCCTGAACCCTCTGAGATCAGTGAGAAAAATTCCTAGAAGTAATCACCTGTTACAACATTTGAGGGGAATGGAGGATCTTTAAATCAGACACATGAGCAGTCAAGAAATTTCCCAACTGCAGGGCAACATTGCTTACTTCGAACAGGATTTGGCAGGGACTTTGATGAAGAAACTGGAGAAATAACTCCAGTAATTACCTTTTCACCATGTTGGCCAGGGGGTTGCCATGGACACTCTGCTCTGACCAAAATATGGGGTCTGCTGTCTTGTGAGCAAGCTGTCAAATAACCAATTGGGTGGCAGAAATTTATAGCAGTAATTAACTGATAGGTTTATAATTAAGCGGAGATGCCCCTGAACAGCAATGCTTGGATCTGAATTCAAATTCTGACTTTTTCCAAAATTCGGGGGCAAAAGAGAGCGACAGTTTGGGTACAGTGCCATCTTTATAATTAAACAATGATTTTTGACAGGAGGGGAATCTCCAGCAGTTAATGACTGACTGCAGGAGTTGAGGGCCTGAGGCAAAGCTGAGGGCTTTTAATCCAGGTGGTCATTAACTGCCTGGGAATGCCTGACCCTGAGGTTAATTGTTTCTATTTTAAATCACGAAAATAATATACACATATACAGACCCCCCCTTTCCTTCTTTTCTGCTGTACACATGGGTTACAAATACACTGCTTTTTATGCATTGAAAAAGATGAGAGCCGAGCTGTTGGAAGTTCTTGATGTGTTTGCTAAAGAGTTCAGGTACCTCAGATATTCTCTTGGTACTTTCCACCCACAAAATCTGACTAAAAGCCCAGTCAGAAGGGACTGGCCTGGAAAAGCTCTGACTTGAGGCGTGGAAGGAGCAAGAGTACCCAGTGGGGTTTTTAAAAGTGCTTGGGCTGCCTCTGAGTCACTAATTCCAAAATCTTGGGAGATTATTTAACTTTTGATTAGTTTGCTGTTTTAATAGACAGAACCTCTCTCTGTGATTCTGCACATCCTGGGAGTAAGGCACAAAACTACTTTTAGACATTGTTTGTGCACCTTATCTGATTATTTCTTGTCTTTAAGCTCTGGCTGCTCCACACAGAGCAGGATCAGACCTTCAAAGACAGTAACAGTGCTTTCAGTGCTAACTCCAAACTTGGGCAAAAGGAGCCCCCAGGAATTAAGCATGGCCTGGAAACCCAGAAACTCTGAGTAGGTGACACTGTGAAGGGAGCAAACCCAAGAGCCAGCAGACATCCCACCTGAAACAGAAACAATTGCATTGTGGTTCATTCAGATGCATTTTCTTCCCTGAATCCTTCCCTCTCTGTCCCCTCTTTGCTTTACTTGTTTTTAAAGAGACATATGTCATCATTGCCAGTTCAGTTTCCTGTGTTTAACCCTTGCTATATCTAGCCTGATTACTCCTAATAAAGCTTGACAGTTGGAGGGTTAATCCAAGCCTTGGTCTCATGGTTTCTTCTCTGGAAACAATCTGTCCCTGAGAGCTTTCTGGCCTGTGCAAGGTTATATCCCCCTGGGGTGCCATCAGCGCCAGCCAGGGCTCCTTTCCCATTGTCTGCCAAATGGCCACCAATTAAGTCAACTGTTCCCCAATTAGAATTTTGAGGAATTTATCTTGTTCCTCCTGTGTTCAAACTCCCAAGCAGGGGCAGTTCTTGGAGTCGGTTTCAGGGGCTTTTTTTTTTTTCTCTTCCATAGTGAGAAGGGGGGGAAATTAAATAAATAAAGAGCAGCTCTTTCCTGTAATCGGATACTCCTGGGTTTTTCCTGTTGCCCATTCACACAGCTTAATCCTGGGGTATGTGATGAGAACTTGGTAATATTTAAGGGAGGATGTTTTATTATTGTTCCAATCACCTGAATTAGCGTGGCTGAATATTTTTGAATCAATGCTGCTCTCAGTAAATGTCTTCACTGTGACATCAACTATAAATATATCATGAATCCCTGAGGTAAAGGAAGAAAACAATAATTTTATTTTGAACTGATATGATAATCAAATATGCAGGCTTGCTGTTGGCTTTTCTCTCTCTTTTTTTTTTTTTTTTTCCCTTTCTCTCCCCCCAGAATTACTTTACTGGTTGTTTACATCTTTTTATGGGTGAGTTAAATGCTGGGTCCTGGGTCCTATTTAATACGGAAAATGCAAAGTCTGGCAAAGTTATCAGGATAATATTTTTAACCAAGATGTACAAATTTCTGATTGATCCATTCTAGGCAAAGAGGACCTTTGGCTTTCTTCCTGAGAGAGCACGTGAAGGTCTTCAGCAAACTCTTTATGTGATACCTCAGCTGCCCTTACCATGGTGGAGTAAAAGCTCTTAATGCCATAGGGAGACTGTGCCAGGGCAGCTATAGTGTCACCATCAACCCACATACCTGAAAATATCTTTCAACAGAAAACAATTTCTTTTTCCTGTAAGTTAAAGTCCATTTTGCTAAAACTGCCAAGCAAAAGGTAAGAATTAAAACGTGAGACTGAAGATGGAAACATCTCCTGCCTTTTATTTGCACTTTTTAGAAGTTGGTGCCCAATAATACATTTTTTCTCTTTGATGTTGTTACAGGTGGACCTCCCTTTCTGGAGTCTGGCTTTGCAGTTGAATAAATCCAAGGTTTCAGAGCAAACTTGGGAGTTAATAATGAAAACCTACTTTTCCACAAGGCATTTACTGTGATGTTAAACAAGTTCACCGAAATATGGTCATGGGTCTTCAAACATTTTGGTAATGGAGCCATCTTACACACTTTTCTGCTGATCTTTTGCTGTGCTTGTCCTTATAGTTTCTGACTCTGTCCTGCTGCTGCATTAAGTGATGTGACTAAAATTGTAGCCAACATCTGTCATGTATCTCTCTATTTTTTTTCTCAGAAAGACTCAAGTGATTTATTTTGGGATTGCTTAGGGAAGATTTTTAGCTCTCTTTTTCACACATTTCCTTCGTATTACTGCAAATAAGGCCAAAACACTCCACTCACATCTGCTTCCAAGTGTCACCAATTTCCTACAAGTTCAAAAACATGAGGCAAGATGGAGATAAACACCACATACAAAATTTAGCTGCCAGTTGAGTTTTCTTTAGGATTTATATATGATTTTATCTGAAGTTCTGTGTCTGGCCATCCAGATTTGTTTTCAATCATTACAAAAAATTGTAGGTCTGATCCTTCATGGGAGAAATTGCAGAAGTTATTCCAGATGTACACAAATAAGACTGAGACCTTTGGCACCCTTCTTAAATCCTGTAGTTTTCTCCTATTTTACTGAAGGCAAATTGCAGTGAATTGTATGGAAAACTGACACCCTCAAATCTTTGCAAATTGCTAAGGTTATATCATATTCTTACTTTTTAGAATTTTGTTTGTCCAAGATGCGCAGCTATTGCAGGAAGAAGGGGTGAGCACATGTCCCTTACAGTGTAACTGTGGAAAACAGAAATATATAGACAAGCTACCCTCGAGGGCAGGAGGTGGAGGAAGTTAGTGAAAAAATATAGCACAGTAATAATATCAAAAGAACAGGACAGCAAATTATAGCTGTCCCTGGTCAGATTTAATTGGGTTTTCCTCAATATAGTGAAGAGTGGTTGAGGAATTTCTTTGCTTGCCATAAAGCTCCCAGCAGTCCCCCCAGACTGTACTCAGCTCCAGTCCCATGAAAGCAAGAACATAATCTTTACCCACACATCAATACCCAGCTCCCACATCAACAAGAAGGAAGCACGCCCCATTAAAGAGGTTAATTCCCATGCGTCAAAACAGGCTGTATTTGAGGAAGTGCAAGTAAGCATTTTAATAGAAAATTTTAAACCCATTGGGCCTGATTGTCCTCACGTTGCTTTAAAATCAGGGCTGCTCAGTTCAGCTAAACCTTTGTTTTATTCTGGAGTAAGCAAAAGGATGACACAAGGAATTCTCCCCTTTTGCTAAGTAAATGAATGATTTTGCTACAATTTTTATCAACCTGGTCTACTTAAACTGAGTGAAACTCCCAAATATGGGTGAAAATCAAGCACACATTTCCTGTTTGGCTTGCACTTCGTGCTCATCCTTGCAGTGGCTCTGTGCACAGTGTAATGAATGTGCAACTTGCACACAGTTGTTTTGCCCGCCCGTGCAACCCTCAGGTGAAAAAGCTGAGCACATTTTTACAGATGAAGGTTTTATTGTCCTGTAGCCATGCTCCGGGCAAGTTCTTTGGTATTTTCCATCTCTCCCCTATGGAAAAATAGAGCAAGGAGAGAGGCAGGGGACCCAAAGTGCAGACATGATGAACACACAGTACTGCAAATGCATCCCAATTCACTTGCTGCTGTACATGTATGTGAAGGATCTACTGCTGGGAAATTCTGTCAATACTCTGCCCATATCAGGAAGATTAATGGCCCTGATTTTTTTCCTTTCTTAGTTTGGGTGTTTGATTTTATATCTTCTCTTTCTTACATTTTTTTCCTTTGGAAAAGGCTTATCCACCATGCTTCACTTCAGATAAAGAGATGAATCTCCATGTTAGTCTGTGTAGGATGCCCTAATGTGCTCAATAATGAGTATTAATGACCTCCTGTAGCTGTTAATGTAACTGCTCCACCAATATGTGCTCCTAAGAGGAGGGCATCTCAAAGTTCTCTTCATGGGGCATCATAGAATCATGGAAGCGTTTGAGTTGGAAGGTCCTTTAAAGGTTATCCAGTCCAATGTCCTGCCATGAGTAGGGATATCTTCCACTACACCAGGTTGCTGGGACCCCCTCAAGCTGGCCTTGAATGATTCCAGGGATGGGGCATCCACCACCTCTCTGGGCAACCAGTGCCAGTGTTTTACTACTCCCACTGTGAAAAAAAAAAAGAAAATCATCATAGGACTTCCATATGGGAACCAGCCAAAGGGTGCCTTGGGGGCACTGAGACTCCTCTTGATTTCCCTTTCCTGGCCTATTGGCTACATGCCACTCTGAGGAAGGAGCCCAGCAAGACATCTCCTTTGATGCAGGCCCTGCAAGGACTTTTCCTCGGGCAGGGACATACAGGATGTGGCAGTCCCAGAGCTCTGCACCCCACCAGGGCCACGCTCTGCCCGGTGCCGCCACGCCTGGAGGAAAGGCTGCAATCGCTGCGGCATCAGCCATGGGCTGGTTGTGCCGAGAAGGGCTCCAAATAAAAAGAGCTTTTGTGGGCCCTGTACAAAGGCCCCTGGTTGCTGTTTGAGAGCTCTGCTTGAGCGTGCGTTGGGCGGCCGCTGCCTCCTTGGCACGGCGTTAATGCGGGCGGGGGCAGCGGCGGGAGGCGCGAGGCCAGCACAGATGTTTGCGGGAGGAACGCCCGCTGTGCCAGCGGTGACACAGCCCTGCCACGACAAAGAATTCAGCAGCCCCAAAGAGGCCTTTCTCAGGCCCGAGAGCATCATCAGCGGTGACAAACAGGAAATTGTTCCCCAGCCAAGGGCTTAAGTAGATTTACCAGAAGTGATTTATTTCTGTGCTGTTAGTTACAGCCCCAAAGCCTTATATGTGTATATATATATATATATGTATATTAAAAAAATTAAATCTCAGAATTTGGCTCATTTACTGTGAGAAACAAAAATCCTTCCCAGCCACTTTGACACAAAGTAAGTTTTAACAGGCCTGCTATGGTACAGAGCTGTGCTTCTCCTGCACATCAAAAGTGGTGTTGAATTCTCTAGGGGTGATGCTGAGGAGCCTTTTTGGGTGGGTGATTGGCTGGGGGGATGCTGATATCAGCACACCTCCTCCTGGTTGTGGGGAGAAGTGGTGTCAGTGACATCCTCTAATGGAGTCAGATGGTGCTGCCAATCTGATAATGCAACAGGTGCCCAGTGCATGCCCGGGGTGTTTGATAATTCACATCAACAAAAGGAAACCGAGACCCTGAAATGACAGATTGAAGGAGAGAAAACTCAAAAACATGGCTGCAATTTTCTGCATTGTTTGTTAACTCTCACAAGAACTTCCAGGTCAAATTTGCTTTTTCCTTTATTTCCCTACTCTACTTTGCAATTTTCTTGCTCCAAGGATAAAATGGTAGTTTTTGTTTGTCTTTTAGACCCCTGGGAAAGCCAGGTAATATTTCTCACAAGTTATTTTTTAGCTTGAAAAAAACCAAACAGACAAACAACTCCCCACTAAATCAGAGGAATTCAAATAATCAACCAAACACACAAAACAAAGGACCTGAATGGACACATTTAATTGGAGTTATTTATCACTTCCTAGTAGATTCTGAATTTTTTCAGGGAATGGAGTCAATTTCTGTTTGTAGAGTTCCTATTATAATACGGCCCACTTTCACTTGCCCCTTTGCCACTGTAATAGTAATCATGAAAAAATAAACAAATGTCAATTTTAGATCAATTTTCCTTTCTGTTCTCTGAAAATATACTGAAAGACCCTGCATTTTCTCTGGTGTTTGGTAACCTGAAAAGAAACTTGATATAGTACAATTGCAGCCAAAGCACTATCACTCTGTGACATTCAGTTTATAAGGAAATGTGGGAATGTGCAATTCATTCACAGTAATTTAAATGGATGTTTTGATTGGATTATGTAAGTATATTTGTGTTTGGGTGTGCATGTGTGTGCATGCATATATGCCATAAATTGTCAAAAGAGGTCACTCCATAAAACTGAATTTAAACTTAATTTTACATTCTTGGTAAAAGTTCAAAGGCTAAATTCAGTTTAACCTTGGCTCAGCAGAGCTTTTCCTTCTGATTTTTCAGTCTGATATGAAAATTGCTTGTGAAATAAAGACAAACACAGGTTTGCCTGAGAAGGCATTAATAATCCGATCCTTACATGTTTGTATAGAAGACAGGTACAATCCAGTGTTGATTGCTTCTTAGCTTCTCTTTGCTTTTGCAGGAAATCCTGGGAGATAATACCAGGTCATCACAACTGAGCACTGTGCACCCACAAACAAACATTGGCAACTCTGAAGAGCACAGCTCTCGATGGATCAAATGTGTGGGACTGATAGATCCAGATACACACAAGGAATCATCCTTGCAATACATCACTCTCTGCTTTTCACAACCCACATTTGATCATTTTCCCAAATAAATCATTTAATGTGTATATTACATTGCATTTCAAATGTTTTGTTTTAAAAAGACTTTTTACAGAGAGCCTAAAAGATTATTTATGAGATAAGCTTAATGGTGAGTTTTCCAGTCTAAGTAAATAAGAATCCCATGGGAACTAAGAATTTTGGGATACATTCAAACAAACACAGTAAAGTTTTGAGAAATGCCAAGTTCTTGGGAGATCAGTGTGTGTGTGTGTGTACTACGTGTTTGTATAGTCAACAATCTCCGAGCAATATGGTATGCCAGTTATTAATTCTGCTCATTGCAGATGGCTTCATTATGTGTATTTAATTTCAGTACTTAAGCAAACATACAAAAGTAGGGCTTACAAACTGCTTTAGGATACGGCGGTTATGTACAGTCAAATGAAACGGAAACAAAACGGAAACAACTGATACTCCTTGGGCTGGAGGTAAATCTATATTGATGGGATTAAGCCATTCAGAAGCATCCCTCGACTTGAATAGCCCTAAAACCACCAATTGCTTTGTTTGTGGTGTCGAGAAGGTACTGATCACTAGAGCCTTAATTTGCCGCAGCAGTTAAGTGCTCCAATTCCTCAGCGCAGTAATTGCCACATGTTGAGTGTGCAGATGTCTAAACACGTGGGAGCACTTCCCTTTCCTAAAGACAAATGAAGATTTTCATTTTGTTTTGTAAACGTGTCAGGATTTATCACTTAGTCATGTGTCATGCATTAGGGTGTTTATACAATACGGCTTTCCGCACCCTGGTTCTGGACTTCTATGATTTCAACAACAAGGCCGTGGAGTAAAGAGGGTTTGCTAGACCTTCCCCCATTAACCCAGGCCTTTGGCTGGACTAAAGGGAAGCATGAGCTCAGAGTGTAAATGCTAAACAGGGTTTTTTCCAAGAGTGGGACCATTGGGATTCACCTATATCCTCAAACCAGCAAGGCAGGTGGATATTTAAAACAAAACAAAAAGATAAAAAATAAAATTGAAGTAATGATGTCCACCAGCAGTAATTGTGTGCATCTGTCCATATTACTCTGTGTAAAGTTGGATTTATAGCCTCTCCTCAGCCTCTGTGTACTACCCAAACACTGAATGTCTACTTTTTAAACTTTTCATTCAAGGGGCTACATTTTAAAGCATTTTGAAGTTTGCGTATGTAACACCTTATCAGAGACAGGACGACTGATAGTAGTAATATTTCTGAAATAACTGTTCTGTAGTGAAAACAGGAATGGGCATATGTTGTGAAGTGGGGAAGTGGCTTGGGCACCAAGCCTGAAGTTTGATTCATCTCTGTTTGGAGTTTGAGGCTGATGTTGATGCTGCAGCTATGGAGCATCTCCTGGTAGGGCTGAGGAACAGATCTGAAATTCATACATAGCAATGAATATGTGGTATAGTCATCCCAGAAAGGTTTTACAAACAAAGGCAGAATTAGATAGCAAGATGCCCAAATAGCTAACTGATGTTTCTAACAAATATTTGATTTTTTTTATCTGAAAATAAAGATAAAAAGCATCCAAGAAGGTAAAAAATCTGCCTTTCTTCTCTGTTACCATTTTGGAGGCTGATACTATTTTGTTTGCAGAAGTCAGGAAAAAAAAAACCAAACCAACAGTTATTTATCTGTTACCACACAAAGACTGTAAAGAAATCCAAGAAGAGTATCCCAGCACAAAAGCCTGAACTCTCTGACCTCCCAGGCCTTGGGCCTGGACAATTGGCCAAGCTGGGCTTTTTCCTGAGAACTGCCTGAGGGCAAAGGCTGAGAAAAGATGCACATTGTTCATGGCACCATCCATTAAAGGCAAGGGCTGAAAGGCAAAAGGATCTTTCCAGGTTACAGCAGTGCTGAGAATGCAGCCTGACACTCATTTTCAAGGTAATGTAATAAAGGGAAAAAGAGTGAGTTGTAGAGATCTTAATTCTTTAAAATTTAAAAGCTAATTTTGTGTCTTTTAGTCAATTTCCTATGCAGGAAGGAAGAATTTATTAACTGACTTCAGATGTTAAATGGAGTGCTAATGGGCAAGTACAACAATTCAACAGGTGCCAAGGAGACATATAGAGACATTATATCAATATTAATCTTAGGGCCTCACAAAAGCCTTGGTAGGGGGTTTTATTAGGCAGGTTGTGATGGGAACACTCCTGCCACCTGCAAAGTGAAAAGGTGATTGGGTTCCCCTGTTGAAAGTATTTGAATGTTTGCATTGCAAGGTGTTTTAATGGAAGATTACGAATTTTGTGCCGTTGGAAATTGCTGTTTGTTGACAGAGGATGTCCTGAGCTGGAATTCCTCCTGGGAGAGATGCCTTGGAGCTGCTGTTCTCTGGCCAGGGCAGGCAAGGCAGCGCTGCTGAAGAGCAAAAGTATTTCCATCATTGAACACTCAGCTGGAAACCTGAACACCCATTATTAGTCTGGATAGAAGTCAAAAGAATAGTTGAACCTGTTAAAAATCTACACAGCCTCTATTTTACAGACTGATCTTCTGCCAGTAAACAAATGCTGACTCTAATGTACTTCTGATTTTGACCCCTGGGTTGAAAATTTTCTGTATAAACACCAGCTGATGAACAGGTCGCTTTGTTTTCAAGACAAGACTCTCACACTCGCGCCCCACACAGCAGGTCCCTGATCCAGATAAAAGACTTCAAAATGTCCAGCAATAATTTTCACTGAACAATTTTTTTCTTTGTTCCAAGCTGTCAAATTATTAATGGGAAAGGATTAGCAGGGAAGGGAAAGTGTTTTTGTCTAAACATCTTATTCGGGTGCAAAAAAAAAAAAAATCTATTTTGATGTTTTCAGGTAGAAAATTTCCACATTTTATAGACAAAAGGGTTTGAAAACTTCACAGTGTAAATTAAATACAACTTTAAAATGATAAAGCAAAATACAAAGAAAATATTTTGATGTTTTACAGTAAATTTTTTTTTTCCTCCCAGCTGCACATATTTTCTTGCTGAATGTGTGTTTTTTTGCAGACTAATAGCTTTTTCATTCCATACCAAAACCAGATAGAAAGGAAGACACAGAAATTCCCTGGAATTTGAGAACTATTCATCTGTGGCTCTGCTCGTCCTCACAAATGTATTAAAATAACAAACAATAGGGATATCTGGGAGCACTGAAATAATAATCAAAATTTCAGTGGAAAAAGAGGTATTCAGTTATTCAGTTAACTGGGAACCCGCTTCTCAGGGTTTTGACTCCTGAGAGATTTACCACTAACCATCACATCTGCCTGGCTCTATTCTTTAATGTTTATTTTTTAGTAACAGAAATGAGCTTTGGCAGAAGCAGCCCTGAATTTGCAGGCTGGGAAGGAATTCTGCCATGAATGTGGCACGAATAGGTGTGGTGATATCACAGCACCCACAGCCCCTTTTCCGAGGAAGGTTTTGCTGTGCGACAGCCACTGGGAACATCTGAGCCTGTTTGAAGCCAGGGAATAAACATCTCCGCTCCCAACATTTCATATTTGGCTTAATTGGAACCACTGCTCAGAGGAGGATACTCTGAGCGTTGGCAGCAAAGAGTTTTTGGCCAGCCCATCCTTTTCCAGAGGAGCAGTAGCGATCCCAGCCCTGCTCAGCCCCTTTCCAGGGGATGTTGCACAACCTGGCTGCATCATGTTCTTGCTCTGTCATGTCCCTTCTCCAGCAGTGTCGTAAACAGCATCTTATTCACTTCAGTGGCATGTGCAGAGGAGAAACATCACACGGTGATCCTGGGAGCTGGGGCCAGAAAAGGGAATAAAAACTGCACAATGTGAATGACACCAGCTCTGGGGCTGCTTGACAGCAGGGTTTTGGTTTTTTGGGATGTGTGTGAAAATGGTAACAGGCTTAATCTCACATGAAGAATTAGTTTCCTGTTCTAATAATAGTAATAGTAATCACAGCAATAATCATAACAAAATTTCCCCCAAATGAAATGAATATTTTCTGGGTTCCAGCGTCATCTAAGTACTCCCCCCCACCCCCTTAACTCTATAAATCAAAAATAGCCCCAAAGAAACCAGCTCAGTTTTGTACATGTGAAAATATGCTGAGTGGGACTGGCAGCATCTCCCATTGCAAATCCAAAAAGTGATCTGAAAAAACCCAAGGCAATAAAGCCCCCAAAATGCGGGAACACCACTGATGGAGTGTGAGGGAATGACGTGGTGGGGAGAGGTTTGAACATTCAACGTTAGTGTTTAGCAAAACTTTATGTAAGAAAAATAACGATGTCATGTTCTGTAGCTGCTAGATATATTCAATAATTCTTATTCAAATATAAATATTTAACATACTGAAAAGCTGCTTTCTCTACTCCCTTAAAAATTCCAAACTGTACAACCAGTTCCTATAAATGACTAATTTTATTTTAAATGAAGCTAATTTTTGGCTAGGACTTGAGAAGAAAAAAATATTGGATCTGCAACAAAATCCATATTTTTCCCCCCACACTGTATCTTAAAAATGTATCCAAACTAACAGCTTGTTTCCAGATGATATTAGATGCTCCTTTTGGTTTCCAAAATAAGGTTTTGTTATCTGCTTGTGCGACACAGAGATCGGATACAGGTTCTAGATATTTTTTTGCTCCCTCCACTTTGTGAAGTTAAGGCTGGGGGATCTTCACAAGCTGCTGGGAAAAAAAAAAAAAAAAAAAGAAAAAATAAGCAAAAAAAAGCAGGTTTAGAAAATCTGGGGATTTAAAGTGGAAGAGCACAGTCCTTCCCCCCTATGGCGGGTGGATTTATTGGGTGTCATGATGACACAATGTGTCTATTTGCAGGCGAGGAAAGCCCCCTACTTAACCTTCATCTTTTTGTGTGTGCACGTACCAGAAGGCACCACACTGTTGCTGGAAAGCAAATAATTAGTGACATGTTCTGTAACACCATTGCTATTTAAAGCTAAATCAGTGGGTTAATGCTTCTGGAAATGTGACATCCATGAGGGATTCTCGCTCCAGCACTGTTAGTCACTTGGTGGTCTCCGGAGTGACAGGATCAATGCCCTGAGTTTTAAAAGTCTTGGTTGCAATAGGAAACAAGTGATTATTGGAGATTTTTTTGGGGGGAGCGAGGGGGGTTGGATCCTGCAGTCCTTGACTCTTTCTGTCCAAAGAGCCCCAGAGGAGATGATGGTCCCCACCCCTCTGCTGACCCTCACCCCAGCCCCTCTCCTGTGGGGTAAGGACCAGCAGGAAAAGCACGTGGGATCAACTTCTGAATTGCAAAATCCCTGAAGGCAGAGCCCAGGGCTCCCCAGGGCATCTGCACAGCACTAAGCACCCTGGCAGGCTCGAAGAATGAACCCCAAGAGTTTGTAATTGCACACCAATGATAGAGAGAGAGACTCTGGGGCTGATTTTGCTCAGGAACTGAAGCAATTCTTCACTAGGGCAAATGACCTGAACAAAACACTTTGCATGGGTGAGAATAAAATCCAAAAGCATTGAGGAAAGGAGAAAAAAAAAAAAAAAGATGAAAAAGGAAGAAATAAAACAGTCAAATCACATTTTACTTCTTCTTACCCAGGAGACTGACACAGTAGCTTTTTTTTTCTCCTTCCCATTTTCCATTAAGCTGGTTCTTTAAAACACATCTGAACTTTTCCCATCCTGACGATTCCCACGGACAATTGGCAGAGAATCTAGGACAACTTGCAATACTGGGATTTTTTCCAGGCATGAGTAACTTGTTAAAAAGCCACTATTTCCCTAATACTAACAGTAAACAGAGTTCACATCCACATGAAATCCTCTGTGACCCATCGGGGAAAGTTTTTTGTATATTTATACAGGGAGATATATGAAATCATTTAATTCCTTTATCCATCAAGCACTTGGAACTCAGCATGTCCGTTTATATTTCACTTACAAAAATAAATATACACATGCATGCCAGGCTAGATTTAAAGGTATCCTTTTCCCCCAGTTGACAGCTCCATGCCTGTAGTTTCATAAGGGAAAGCTTTAGAAAGAACAGTATTTAAAATAAAGTCAGTGAGCCATGTTTTATGTCACGCTGATGAAATATAACTCCATCACACCTGCTGCTCCTACTACTTTGGGTGGTAGACAACTCTATTGAGCAGCTATTACCCAATTTTTTGATCATTTAGAAAACTGTACTTTTGGGCAAGCAGAAGTTTTGGACAGACATCTGTTGTGTAGATGTATTAAATGTACAATGATATCAAAACATCCCCAAATGATCACTACTTTTTGGGACCTGTTGATGTATCTAATTGAGCTAAATCTATTTGGGAGAAGGAAATCCAAATTGCAATAACATTTGAAGTCCCTCTCACACTGTGTCCCACCACAGAAATGGGTTCTGCCTGCTCAAAGAAGCTAAAGCTGTCTAAGAATAGATATAGCCCATTATTTATTTCAGATTATTTAATAGTGTAAAAGCTCTTGTAAAGTGCAGAAAAATGGACAAACTGAGGTCTGCCTGTGGCTGAATTTTGGGTGCCATATGGGATGGAGCACATAGGTGCCACCAGTTTGAGCACAAGTGCCTGGTTTCTTGATTCCCTTTTCAAGTACGGCTACAAAGGCAGTGTGGGTGCTTCCAGTAGGATCATACTCCCTGTTGTAACCCTGTTTTTTGAGAACTGAACAGAAACTGTGAGGCCTGCACTCTATTCACAGCAGTGCAGCTCTCCCACTCAAATCTGTTCTCCTGGCTATGCCTCAGTTTCCCTCAAAAGAAAAAAACCAGCACAACAGAATGAGCAAAATACTTTGTAAAACACTTTAAAGTTTGTTTTATCCTAATTATAATAATGTAATCCTAAATCATATGGCTAGAGTTATGTGATGTAAAGACTTTTCCACGTTTCTGACTTTTTCCTATCCAAAAAGGGTGTGAAAAGACAAAGCTGTGATTTCTTTCTAGTAGGGATTTCCAGAAAACATTGAGTTTTGGAAGAATCAGAAGAAAACACATTGGCTTTGGATTGCTTTCCTCTTGGAAGCTTTTGTCAACCTCACATTCCCTGCAAGTGAAATTAGGTGTGTTTGCGTAGTATTTTATGTGCAGCCTTTTAGTCTGTCCACAAAACATAATTCTCATTAACAAGAGCCATTAACAACCCTCTTCCATTAGGCTGGATTTCCTCAGTGGATTATGGTTTCTTTGTTGGCAAAGTGGACACTTTCCTTAGGAAAATCTCACTAAAAAAAAAAAGGAAATTCTTTGGTTGGAAGAGTGTTTTGACTTAAACATTCCCAACTGGGTTTGCCATTCAGTGCTGATTTAGGTAGGGAGGGTGGGCAAGGCTGAACATTGACAGTGCCACAGACCTGAATAATTCCCAGCCAACCTAAATCTTCCAGCTTTCCTGACCACCTCTGGACCATGGACCACAAAGTCCACAGCAAAAGTGAAGCATCCAGAGACACAGGAGAAAAGAGGATGTGGCCATCACCATCCAGGAGCTGAAGACTTCTCCACCTCCTGCAGAGAGAAGAAAAACCAGAGTTTCTGTGCATACTCCACATGTTCAGCCTTGGAATCCCTAGGTATCAAAGCAATTTCCCTTGTCTTGCACAGGACAAAGTAGTATTGGTGGTTTTTTTTTTTTTTTTTTAGTGGGGCTTTCCTTAC
>VXAX01000697.1:640812-715109 GCA_013399835.1 Leptocoma aspasia
TTAGTGGAGCCTTCCATACAGGATATTCTGGAAAGCTCTGAGGGTCTCATAGCACATTTCAGCCAAATACTTTTGTGTTTTCCTTCAAAGTCTACATGGGAAAATGAATATATGTTAGTTTAGTTTTCCCTTCTGTTTCAGGGGCACCCTTTGGAACTGATTTGAGAAGCATATCAGCAAAAACACACAAGGGAATGTCCTCCCATGATTATTCCCACTAAGTACCTGATTAGAATCAGTGAATTGATCACCACCGCTGCATCTGAAAATTATCATTAAATTCATAGCCAGGCTTCCATACAGAGGGAGTTATTAGGGGTCTTTTTGGCATTGTGCCCCTAATTACTGTCTGGTGAGAAACCCTGAAAAATCCAGATCTTTTCTTGGAACTATTGAGAGATCTCCTATTATAGTAGTGATCCAGCAATGAAACAAACCAAACCCAGAAAGAATTGGTTCCATCTCTGAGGGCTTACAGTGAAACATTTGCTAAAGTTTTATTAGTTCTGGCATAACGAAAAGTATTTTGAATTTAAATAAAATAAAAGTATGGTAGTTACAGCAACAGGCTGTATTTTTGCTGTTTGGATGAAACGTCTCAGTCTTGCTGGGAATGAGCAGATTGCTTTTCCCAGCTCCTCAGGAAGTCAGTGCCAGTCTCGTAAACTCTTTCAGATTTTCTCAAAGTACAGCTGAGGCCAGAACCATTTTTTCTTTTTTTTTCACTAAGCAGTTACACTGCTAACTTCCCCCACCTAATGGATATTCCTTTGGCTCAGGAGTTCAGGACTAGGCCCTGAGAGTGTTTTACCTAAACTGCCCCTGCCTTTGTGACTAAATCTGCAGGGGGGATTTGAGCCCCTCCTTTCAGCATTACCGAGGTCCTCAACCTTCCCTAAGGTCACATTTGAGGACTTCCATGAGAAGGAACAGGGAGCTGTTCTGTGGGAGCTCCTTGTACTCATGGAGCTCAAGTCGTTTAAAAGGATGAGAAAGTTAGTGTAATGTTTTCCCCTTTGTTTGTGGTGCCTCAAATTATTTTTTATGAAGTTATTTGTACACATTTCAGCGCTTCCTGTTTGGAGCAGACGTGGTGGCTGAAATACCATGAGAAAAACTTCTTGTCCTGATGGCAATTTGGATCTGGCTAAAAGCAGGAGAATGCGTTTAAAATCCTCACAGAACTCTTGCTTTTTTTTTTTCCAATGTCTCCCCTGATTTATGACAAAAGATGTGTTCTGACTGATGAACCAGATACTTTCTGATTTTGAGACCACACAAATATTGAAAGTTTGGCTCCTAACAGGGCTTTGAGGTTTGTAGTTTCACTAGATCATATCAAACAAGTAGAATGTCAGTGTGAGATTAGGTGACTTTTGTACCAGGCAGATTTTAGGCTGATCTAATCTGAGAGTAAATTTTGCTTTATTTTGTAAAAATTGTGTATTTCCCTGCTATGTCCCACCAACTTATTTACAATTTGCATTCTAGGTACTGCAGATACTGTGAAAAATCTTATCTTTAGCAATATTTTCTTTTGTCACAGACCTGAACTAGGTTGGGTTTTTTTGTTGTTGTTGGCTCAGGGCAAATGAAAGAATGAAGCACCAACAGATGCACCACCAAACAACCCAGTTCTGTCTGAATTGGTCCTTGGCATCTGTGTGCTATTTCTGTCAAAACCAATCAAACTGAGTGTTAATTTTTGAAGCAAAACCCCTGTGATTATTTCACTTGTGATGTAAGCCAGATCTAACCTCAAGACTGTCAAAGGCCAGAAGTCAATGACCCAATTTTTCATGCCATGCAGCCCTTTATCAGTAGCCAGTGCTTTTCCTGGTACTCATTCCTACTGATGTAGATTATTCATTCTTTGTGAAATTTGTTATAGATGCCAAATACAGTATTTATATAAAATTCAGCCCAGTTGCAACTTTGAGAAGCTTTGCCTACAGCACACTGTGGCAAATAGATCCCAGAGTGCATGTCAAGTAAGTATGAAACCTCATCCAGACAGGAATCTCACTTTGCACAGGGAAATACTTCTTAGAGCAATCACATTGTTGAATGCCAAGGGTCCCCAGTGAAAAGTTTTAGTGAGAAATTTGTGTTTGGTTATTGCAATTATGGATCTTTCTCTAATTGCTCACTCACTTGGAGTATAAAATGGAGTGATCTTGGTATTTTAGGACCTTTCTACTCTGATTATACTGTAGAGTCCAGTGGGACAAGACTTTGACCTGGATTTCTGCCTTCACCTGAGCTGACCTTGGGTTTTGATAGTTCACCAGTGTTGGTGTTTGATTTTTTTACCTTTTTTTGCTCCTGAGGCCAGGAATGCAAAACCTTAGCAGTACAAATTTAGCTTGTGCTTTTGCAAAACTAGTGAATAGAAACCCAGGTCAAGGAGAGAATTTCAGCAAACTGGAAAAGTGCCATGTTTAATAAAAAAAAAAAAAAAAAAGAGGAGGGAAAAGGGCAGAGTGGCTTCATACATCGATAATATCTCTCTAGCTTTCTTTTGATCAGCAGGAGCACTGTGTAATGAGGCAGGGGAATGTCTTCTCTCTGGGAATGCAGTTATTCAGAGTTGGTGACAGCATGAAAACTCTGCATATTTGGTCTCCCAATTCCACAACCTATTCTTTTTGAAGACTTCATCTTCCCCATGCAAAGACTGATTTTGGGGGAGATTTTCTTTCTAGGACAGCATGAGGTTCACAGGCATCTCTGAACCCTATCTTGAGTGGAAAAGGTGTAGAGAAGAGGAACTGAGACACAAACAAAAATAGACAAGTGCATAATTATAGTAAATAAAACAAGAAAGCTGAAGAATAACTGAACTGTAAAACAGTCATTGGCTGAATTTAATTGGCTAAAGAATGGCAAGCTAACAGAATTTCATACTGAAATTCCCTCTAAGGTGCAGGTCTATTGAAAGTACTGGAAGAACTCCGGTACATTATTAATGCATAAACTAAATGTTTGCAGAATGAGATGAAAAAGTAAGACTAGGAAATAACCAATTTTTCCATGTTTTTCTTCCTTGCCCAGCCCTATTTTCTGACAAAATTTATTAAAGCAGTGCATTTTGACAGATTAAACTGCAGTAATTATCCAGACATTGTCAGTCTCTTACATACCTCCCTTTTGTTATTATTGCATATTCAAAATCTATAGAAATGGAGGATATTTTCTACAGCTGGCCTGCACACAGAGCCTACAGTATGTCAAAAGTTAAAAACAGTCAGGCTGTGATGGTATCGATGGTTGCTGGTCTCTGAACACAATTCCACATGCACAAACCTATATTTAGAATGCTACATTCCTTTTCTTTTCTTTTTTTTTTTTTTTCTTTAAAACCATAACCTTCATGAAAAAGCTGTGATATACAGCCCAGCAACCCAGGTCTGAAAAAAAAAATATATATAAAACCATATTAGCAGTGAGACAATAATCCTGCTGTCAAATATTTGCTAATAACTGTTGCCACCCTGCAGGCCTGGAGGAGTGCTCCATCTCATCCTTCTGGCTTGGTTTTTGACAGAGGGCTTCCCTTAAATCTGCCCTCCACTCCCACTGGTCCCGGATTCCTCCCATCCCACCGGTGCGCTGGGCTCGGTCCCGCTGCTGGCAACTCCTGGGAGTTCAGCTGGGGCTCCAGGAAAGAATGTGCAAGATCTGTCTGGAAAGATTTGCTTTCCCTGGTGTGGTGCTCTCTGTGTTTGCTTATCACAACCAAATAAACGTGGTGGATGCTCAGGACAGCTGCAAACCCTCGGTGCTCCCCAGGAGAAGGCGGCTGTGGCAGGAGACCACCACGAACTTGCCTAGACCTAAAGGGAACACCTATGAAATTAATTGGTGCTTTCAAATAAAAGGCATTTAATGTAAAAACTGATAAATCCATTAAACGCGTATTACGGCTGCCGTGGGTTTATTCAGGGAAGAGATTTATTCGCGGAACAGTTTGCTATTGCCTGTGCAGTTATCAGTGAATAATGATCTGGTGGTTTCATGCCTGAATTCCAGGTAGATAATAAAAACAAAACAAAACAAAGGGATTAATGCAATTTATTTATTTCTAGTCCCTTTCTATGTGTGTGACTCCCTGCAGAGCTGCAGACGTGCAAGTAAGAGCAGAGAAATTGGTCTGATGCTGTAACTCCTGTGTGGCTGGGTGTGTTTGCAAAGCTGTTGTTGTGTCACTGTAAATGCACAGAAACTGTGTGAACACACCAAATCCATCAGTCTGGGCTCAAAGCACACATTGGCTACAGTCTCCCCAAAAGTGCACTAAAATCCAGCTGAAACTCCCAATGTCCCATGACTCCCCTAAATGCTTTTTTTTGTGTTTTGGGTCCCAAGTGTTCATCTCCACAAAAAACCATGTACTGCCCATGTGTGTAATCCCTCAAAAATGCTCTGATTTTATCCACAAGTCTGGGGAGCAGCTGGGAGACATTGTGGTTTTCTTTCTTTTTTTTCATCCCTTTTTTTTTTTTTTTTTCCTTTTTTTGCTGCCCCATCTCTGACTTGGAGGGTCAAATCCATGGCAAGTTCATTTCTGGGCCAACTCTGCCAAATTATATGATGTGAATTAATGTCTACTAGAGCTTAGAACAGCAAACTCTGATTTAAGCTCTTAGGTTGAACTTGTCTACAATTGTTGAGGTGAAAGGCCAGTTCATACCCATTAATTAACCTAATCCATCTCAATCTACTTTATTTTATACCTTTTAGGGTTTGTGACTCTAAGAAATATATTTAGATAAAGCAATGCTGTTAAAACATGGGAACATTGCTAAAGACACTCACCACCAACCATTGGTTTATATTAGAGACCACTTCAAGCATTTTTTAAATGCTGGGAATTAAATTTAATCATATATTTGTTAGTTAGTCCCAACACATGGAGCAGTTTCCTATCCAATTGGTTCAAATAAGCAGTCCATTAATGTCAGGGTTATTTTTGATTCTGACTTTTAGTCCATTTGCAGTAATTTCATTAATAGGCAAGCATTACTGTTGGACTCCCCCTGATTTTTTCTTCCACCTCCTCCTTCATTGTGGTTTTAGAGCTAAAACACATGAAAATGAGGGAGCACAATTACCTTGTGAAATCTGAACCTAAACACAACCCCTAAGTACAGCTTTTAGGGGCTCTTGTGTACATAGCAGCAGGCAGAGAATATTCAGAAAGATTAGCAAGGTTCAAGCTTTATCTAAAAGCATATGGGAATTTCTTAAGAGGATCTAATCTAAAAATAGGATTAAGACATATTACCAGATGTCTATCCCCTAAATATTCATTTTTAAACTGAAGATATTTAATGGCTGAGTAATATTTAATAAGTTATTAGTTGACCGTAGAGGCTTCTGAAATTGAAATTCCTTGGAAATGTCTATCACGATAATAATTAATAAGGATTTTAAAAGAGCATCTTCATTGCAATGGTTTTCTGCCATATTACAGAAACCCATTTTTAAAAACTATGGGCTGATTTAGATTTGGTTTGGGTTCTTTTTTGGGTTTTTTGGGGGTTTTTTAATAGCATATGGAGAACAGAAAATCCTGTATGCTGTAGCATTGAAATTCCTAAGGTAATAATGAGCAGAAAGCAGACATGAATAGTCTGAGATAAAGATCTACGTATTTACCCATTTTTATCTGAATGCTTTTATTCTGGAAAACAGTCCAGAACGACAGGCAGGAGGCACTTAGTGTGGTTTGTGTGGCTGTGCCTTGCATGTGGCCCTGTGTTGTAGGATGCAGTCAGACAGCTCATTTAAGGGACAGCAGGTCTTATTGATCTCAGCATCCACAAAAACCTGGAGCACATCTTAAAAAAAGCATTTCTCAGAGATTTAAGTTTTCTACCATCAGACAGATGAGGAAAAGCTGAAATACTGCTAGTGCAGAATTTTCAGTATAGTCAGAAATGGGGGAACATGCAAATAAGCCCTGGTCCACCTTCACATTTGGATTTCTATCTCAAATTTTCTAATATTTATCCATGCTTGAATCTCAGGCTGTGTTTATTTTCTGGTAAATGTTGTGGTAAATGCAAAGGCTGAGCTCAGACAGAGGTTACTTCCTTCAGATTCATGAGGTAAGCTAAAGTCAGAGTTCTCCTGAGAAATCTCATCTTTTACTCTCCTATGGCCACAATGTCATAAGTCAAGAATATAATTGAACTACATTTCTTGTGATATTTAGGCACACGTTTCACAGAAGAGAGGAAGGATTATTGTTCTTTCTCTTCTCTCTCCGGTTAAAATTTTTAAAATCATGGACTACTATAATTAAAAAAAAAAATTAAACTACTTTTATAAGTCTTAGACTTTCTCCTGAAATGGAAGGTTGTGGGTACCTTCCATAAATCATGGTTGCACCAGTTCCCTCACCTGGAGAAATCTGATGTCCTTCAACAGGAAAACAAAACTGCTGTCAGACAGAAAGTGCAGAGCATCCTGCTGGAGTGACAGAGGAAAAAAATATTGGATTTGTGGAAAACCAAGAAGCTCTTAGTCATTTCCAGGGTTTCATCCACTGCTGCAGCTAAGGAGCAGCTCCAGAAGATGAGAGGAGGGAACGGTGTTGGGAAACTGGAGGAGCTGCAGTAACCTTGTGCTAGCACTTGGGAATTGTGCTCCCTTTTCCTTCCACCAGTCCCACAGGAGGCTGGCACATAAACCCTGGGCACAGCTGTGCCTAAGGGGGAAATTCCACTGCCGTGTTTTACTGTTGCTGTTTTGAGTCACTGATAAAGCCAAACACCAGGGAATAGTTTGTTTGAAGTGTGTGTGTGCTCCACTCTGAGCAGGATGGGAATTATGGGTTCATGCGTCAATCAGATAATCACGGTGGAGAAAAACTGGCAAGTGTGGTGTTGATGTTTTGGCTGAGTGATGAAGAGGATCGTTTCTTCTTCCTCTCCATGTACCTAAAATTTTGGCTCCTAGCAAACTTGGGAATCCAATGCACATCCAGGATTTCATTGTGCTTTATTGTGTTATATTTTTTGCCCAGTGAGAATAATTAGTCATAGGAAAGAAAATATAGTGAAGCAAACATTCCTGGAGAGATCTTTCCATTATTTTAATTTTTTTCCCTTCATCGCTTGCCAACCACGGGCTCCCACTTGGCTTCTCAATCAGGAAGAGAAAAGAAAAGATAAAGGGACAAAATAACTTTCACAAGGAAGAAGCAGCAGCTCATGCTTGAAATTTTTTTGCCTTCACTAGTGAGAGGTAAAAGACATTAACCCAGGGCTGGACTGTAATCTGTGGGTCTCAGGGCCCTAATATTCAGCAATATTACCCTCAACCATCTAATAACGAAAATGAAGACTGGTCCAGCAATTAGTTTGCTAGTCTGACCTTGATAAATGTGAATTCAAATAATTGTTCTTGTTCTTCGTAAAATCATACAATGGTTTGTTTTGTAAGGGACCTTAGAGATCACCTTGTTCCCAGCCCTTGCCATGGACAGGGACACCTTCCACGAGGCCTGATTACCCTAGCCCCATCCACCTTTGTTGGTTCTTGTTTGTATATTGCACCAAAAAGTTGACTGTTTGAGAGCAGAAGCACAAAGATATTTATGAACCCAGACATACATTGAAAATACAAATAGGACATGTTTTTTAGGGATGGAATGTGAGTGCCTGATTTTCAGCCTGGACCTGGCCTCTAGTCTCTTGTTATTTGTCTGAGTTCAAATAGGCCTTTTCCATACCACAGCAGTTTAAATTTTAAAACTAAAGTTTCAAAGAAAAATAAATTAAAGATCACACAAGTGCCTTGGTTTAGTATTTAAAAAGAAAAATACTTTTTACTCAAGTATTAGAGTAAAAGAGACAGAAGTTCGGCATTTCTGAGTGACCGGTCACACATTGGAAAGACATTCTCCTGTGACCCAAAACTTCATACCTGTGTATATTTATGAAATATGTAGCAGATTATTTATCTAGGATACCCTTGTCAAGGAGCTGCAATGTGGCTATTTGAATAGTGTTTCAACTTTTACAGTCACCTGGAGAGGCAGAGGAGTTTGAAGGGCATCACGCGTGTCACATGACAGAAAGGCAGTGGCAATGACCACACACTCCTCAGAAACTTGGGAAGGAAAATAATAGGATAAAATCCTCCCACTCACTGGAAAACTAGAATACTTGAGTTTTCTGGGGGGGAGCTTCCTGAGGTAGGGAATTGCTCTTAGACCTCACAGCAAATCACCAAAATTACATCCTTGGGTGTTCACACACTTCCACTGGAGCATGAGAAGATTATCTACTGTGTAGACAATTACACCTGCAGTCTTATCAGCCAAAATATTTTCTACCCCTCCAAAAATATCTTTCAGTGGTCTCTCTGAAGCCACTCTACTCCCAGTACCCACAGCTCTCTGACACTGGTGGGGCCACTGGCAGCCCTGCACCTCTTGATTTCTAATGAGTTAGAGATTAATTAAACTCTAAATTAAAAATTCTAATTAATTAGTTTCTTTGCTGAACATGAGACTCAGATGGCATGGAGTGGGAAGGAGTGGTGGATCATGACACATAAACAAACCCCCTCCTCCAAGGTTAGCACATCTGGCTGTGTACATACCCTGTCTGTACACTCGGGGTGGTTCTGATCAAAGCTACCACATCTTGGCCTGTATCTTCAAGGTGACATAATTTTGTCACAGCTAAGATGATGTTTTGGTATGGGAAATAAAAACATAGAATAAAACATCTTTATTTCTCACCCCAAATTCCATACAATTTTGCCTTACGCATTCTTTACTCTGGCCCTCTTCTTTCTGTCAGTTGCCAAACTAAAGTTTTGTACTGGGCCATTAAATAAAAAGTGAAAACAAAACTTTTATTGACATGAACACTTTTAAAAATTTCTCTCTCTTTGCCATTGGGGCCTCAGCTAAAGTGACCTGAGGCTAAATAGGCTCTCAAAGAAAGCTTTCTTGCCAAAGAAATGTCATTGCTGTTAAACAGTACTAATGAATGCATAGATTTAGAACCTTATTTACATTGAAATTTGTTTAGTAAGCCAAGTTAGGTCTGAAAATTGGGACAAACTGTTTCCTCAATAATTTAATAACTCCAAAGACCTCGTCCATTTGAAAAAGGCTGAGCCTCAACATCCACTTACAAATGCAATGTCACGTTTCCCAAAATTGAATAAAATGCTAATAATACAGCAGATCCCCAGATCAGCAAGTAAAGTGGCTTTTAGCTCTGAGTTCAGCTGGAGACAGAGTGAATAACAACAGTCAGCTTACTCTGTCCTAAGCAAAATGGTTTTATTACATCAATTGCCTGTGTTTCAAGTGTTTTGAAGGGTTCACATTTATTTTCATAACCTCACTGAATTTGGCACCCTTGCCAGTAGTGCTGGAAATTTCATATCGGGAGCTTTTCATTAAAATAGGCCAATTAACTCACTCAGGTCACATTCCCTATATGAACTGCTTTTAACAGTCAGTCTTACCACCCATTTTGTGACAAACAAAAATCTGCAACGAAAACCAGATTAATTAATTCATTTTGGTGAGTCTTTTCCAGAGGAAAGTGTATATCAGCTGGTTAACCACAAAAGGGATACTTGGATAAATAAATAAAATACATGTCCATCATACTCCTCCCTGAAAGTTATAGTGTCTGCTTTGTGGAAACCATAACACTTGTTTCTGTCTTATAGATCAGTATTTCTGCAAAATTTTATTTTGGTCCTTTGTGCCAGGTAGCCTTGGTGCAGAGGCTTGGATCTTTATCCTGATGGGAACTCTGCTGCAGCATGGGAAGGGTGGAAGGTAATTTATAACCTGGGTCTGAGCTACACAGTAATGTTCTGCTCTGCTGTGAGAGACAGAACTGTGTTTTCTAGAATAAAGACAACAGTTGCCATTTAATGTGTATGTTGGAGGTAGCATTGATTTGATAATTTATTCTTGAATGAAAGTTAAATACTCAATATATTATGAAACCTGCAGGGCCCTGTGGAAGAGGTACTTATGAACACCCCATATTCCATTGTAATAAAGCAGGTAGAAGAAACCCTGCCACAGAGACAGATGCCACAGAGATCAGACTTTGATGTCAAAACTTGAACAGTCACCCATTACTTCAGGGCTTATGCATTTTTCACTAGACTGCTGTTATTACACTGAATTCCAGCCCCAAAATTTGTTCACAGTTTCCCACTGGTATCATTTTAAATAGTGTTTTAAATGGAAATAAACAAATGCAAGCAGGCCATTATGACTCTTGCCCTGAAAATGGAGTAATGAGCAAACAAGAGAGACACCAGTAATGTCTAAATATTTTAAATATGTCTGAGAAATGATGTGCTGTTCCCACACAGCAAACAATTTGTGGAACATGGCAGATCTCAGTCAAACTAAGAGCTCCCAAACAAATGTACCTTTCTTCACTACAAACTGTTAGGAAATACATTTTTGAAGCTGAGCCTCTATCAGAATATGATATTACATGACACTGTAACCTTTTTCCCTCCAGAAAACCACCCTTTATGAATAAAACATAGGTGACCTTTAAAAACTTAGCAGTTGTACTAGGTGATTGCATATTAACAAGCTTTTTGAGGAACTAGGACAGGCACTGTACGTTTCAGTTAAGGACAGATAATAGAACTATTCAAATAATTTATTATTTTATACAATATAGGGAAATGTAAGAAAACTACCTCAACAAGAGTCTACTTAAATTTTGGTACGTGTAATTTTATGTGGCTTGCTCCATTCATCTAAATTATACAGTTGCTGCTAAATGAAAGACTTCCTTTTAAAGGACAACCCTGATTCTCCTTTACTTGAAGTTTATGAGCAGCTTTGGTTTGAGGCCACTTGATTGGACAAGTTGCAGTGACTACAAGGCATTTTTCATAGGTGATCAAAGGTATCTGAGGCCTTCTGTCCTTCCTTTACCAGGATGAAAGGTTTGGAGACAAAGACTGAGCTGATTTAAATGAGTAGAAATGGGGAGAGAGCACGGCAAATACAGCAATGTATGAGGGTAAAGAGGACTCAGTCCTTTGGCTGACTTTCTCTAGGAAAGTCTCTTGACTTTATTTGATCATCTTTATTAAAGCCAAATGAAGAAAAGAGAGAGTAGGTTGACACTAAAGAGTACATTTCTACCAGAGGGACAACTCTGGAAATTCATAACATTTATAAGTTTGAATAATTACATTAAATCTCATCTTCTTCCTTCCTTAATTCTCTCCCTAGTTCTAAAGTCTAGTTATATGAAGTAGAAATTTAGGGTGATATTCTGATGTCCTCCAGCTCCTGAATGGTCCATCATGTCGGCATCTCTCCTTACTCACACATTCAGTACATGGAGATCTGACAAATGAGAAGAAATAAATTGCTCAGTGCTTTTTCTCTTTTTTTCCCTACCCCAAAACCAATCCTATGGCATGTGAGCAGGATTCTGTCTTTTACTGAAAAACCTAGTGGTCATAAACTTTATGCCATGAAAGCAGTCAATTTCCAGCTTAGTAAAGATGAAATAGCAGTAGTTCCAAAGCAGATTAACCATTACAAAAGTCCAAATTATTACTTTAAGACATGACACCCATTGCATCTGAATGTATCATCTGGAATCCTGGAAGGCTGATAAACCATGCCCTGTTTCTTGTTTTCTATGCACTATCTCAGGTATAATTGCCTGAAGGTGACTAGATTTTACTTCAACCTTTTGCTACCTAAGCAGCTCCCTCTGAGTATTAGAGCTATATCCAGGCACAGAGGAGAAAAAAAAAATCACCAATATTCGTCATTTTACCATTTAATGTCCTTAGGCTGGCTGAAAAGTTTCCAAGTGGGAGTTTTGGGGGTGGTGGGTGTGTGTATCTTTCCCTTGTGCAGGCAGAGCACATGGTGCTTTATCCTTCGAGCCGGTGGGAGAGAAAGGGAAAAATGTTCCACCAGACCAACCTGATTGGTTTTCCTCCAATGTGTCATTACAGTGTTTCAGAGCATCTGTGTTGCTGCCGTATGAACTGGATAGGAACACAAAGTAATCAATTTCAGTTGAGAGCACTAATTTATCACCTTGCCATCTTTTATGCAAGGTAGAGGATCTCTCTCTCTCTCTGTGTTTCTCTTCTACTTTCTAAATGCAAAATCAGGACAATAGACATCCCCCCCCCCTTTTCCTCCCTCTCTTCCCTCTCCCTATTTGTTTATAAGCCCTTGTAATTAAAATAAATGCTCTGAGAAGCTGAAATGTACATTATCATGCTTCATCATTGCCTGTTAAAGGGCAAGAGTCATGCTGGGCCTTAGTGGAAAGTATACAGGAAAACTCCAAATTTTAGCCTCTTCTGCATTGCTAAGAACCTCCTCTAAATGCACAGCTATCCACCAAACCATAGCAAATATAGAAATCAAGTATCCTTTAATCCTCTCCTATGAAAATGGAAAAAACCCTGTCTTGTTGTCCTTGCCATAAATATTCTTTATCAAAACTAGAAAAAATGTCAATGTGGTGGACCCAGACTTTGGGTGCCAGAAACAGCCTGCACTTTGCAATCTCAAACCCATGAGAGCTCCTGAAAGAGGCCATCAAAGAAGGTCAGAACCTTCCCTGACCATGTGTATACGTGTTCTTTTGGAGGCAAACATGAGCTTGGAATTTAAAGTCCATTAATTTGTTGTTTTGTTTTTCTTTTGGGCTTTCTCCAAAAGCTGAATTTCCCAATCCCCACTTATTTTAAATACAGATTCAAATAATATTTCCAACCTTCCCAAGAGTTTTTTCTAGCCTTCATTGAAGGGAGTCTGTTTAGTTAAAGTCAGGAAGGTTTTGGGTCCATAAAGGTACAATTGATGTGCTTTTAGGACTATTAGAGATAAATTTACTTGCTGTATATGTTTGGGCCAACCTGAACATAGTGAAACATCCTATCCAAGGTATTAGGTATTGTCCTTGCTTTTTTTCACGTTGTCTTTCAATCCTTTTTACCTGAAACACGACTAACTAACAAGTTCTGTTTGCATTCACACACTTTTTACTTTCTTTGTTTGCTATTCTTTCAGTCTTTGAACCTTTACTGTTGATGTTCAAGTCTTTCATCATTTTCCTTAGAAAAAACACCCTAGTTTATGCACACACATGGATATGTATATATATTTTTTGGAACCTGACATTCCTCTGCTGTTTCCAGTATATCTTTCTAGGCCCCAATTTCCTAACCAAAAACACATTACAGATCTGATTCTTTCCACAGCCTAGCAGCACATCAATAAACTAAAGATTATTGTGCTTTGTCAGGTTTTATTTTGTAACATTATGGGAAATTCTCTGCTGCTTTGGATGAGTGCATAAACTCTTATTGCCTGACAATTAACAGAGCTAGTAATAGAAAATGCAATGTAATTTACCTTAGTACAAGGGATTTTGGTTAACAAAAATTAAACTATTGAACTCTCCTCTTGTAAGGGAAGGACATTCTCTCATTATGTGTGCAATTTTTTTTTTAGGCGGTTAAATAAATAAAAAGCCCTGTACACAACAGCAATTGGGTGCTGGGCTTGGGGTGGATTTATTATGAAGTCTATGTGGAATTCTTCTAATGTGCTTGCTTTGGAACTAAACAACATGATCCCTTTGCAAAATAAGCATGCTGTAGCCTTTTCTGGGATACAGAGAGAGTTCACCAAATAAATAATGTTGAAGGGGGAGTTCCTTTATGTGCTCTGTAATTCCACTGTGCTGGAGATGACTTCTTACCTCTGTTGCTGAATTAGGAAGGTCAGAATTCAATTCTCTCCCTCAGCTACTACTTACCATAAATGTCGAGGGGCCATCACATTACTCTGATGACCAGTCAATCTTTTCAGTTTGACCTCCAAAGAGGTGGCTTGTGTATTTTTGAACTCCCTGGTCTAGGAAGGTCATGTTTCTTTTCCTTTTCTCCTTCTCCTTTCCATTTCCTTCTCCTTAGTTTTTTTTTTTTCTTACTCAGGAAAAAGAAAGTAAGCTAAACCTTAGTACAAATTAATTTAAGGTTAATATTTTCCCCAGCAACTGGAAATTTTAATGTGTTTGAAAGGAAACAGCACATAAATGAAACCCTGAGAGAAACAAAGCTGAGGAATCAGGGTGAGGAGCTGGCATTGGGGTTCAAAGCAAGGCCTTCAATTCCATGGTGCCTGATGTGAACCTGAACAAATCCATGCAGAATTTGCTTTGTGTAGACTACAGGAATAAGTTTTGCAGTCACTTTCCTTAGCATGTCTGAAGAAGAACCTCAGTAAGAAAATATACTTTGGCACTGCAAGTTTTAGCTCTGCCACTTGAATAAAACTAATTTTTTGTATTATAAAAGGCCCACTTTGATCCATTACTAATTTCAGGCCAAAGAAATGGTCTAATAAAATGTAAGGCCATAATGATGAATTCTTTATAACCTCCTCATTTTGCATAGTTTCTTTATAGTGAGACTGATATCTGATTTTAAAATGAGGGAGAGGGAAAGGTTCGTGTTTGTGCCTACCTCTCTGTTTATCCACCCCTTAAGGCTTCCAGCTGCTCACAGCCAATGTTCTTCACTGGCACCAAATCAAAATTTTGGTGAGGATGAGGTTTGATCTTTAAAAAATTGGACAAGGTTACTTAGTTTAGATGTTGCATGTCTATTTCCTAGGATGTCTCTGTGGGTTTTATGTTCTCATTTTTGGAGGCCATTTAGGTAATCTCAGCCTAAGGTAGGAGTGTTTTCCTTTCCTGTAACCATAAGTGTGCACATGAGTGAGAAAGTCAGGGTGGTTTCTACAGGGGCACAGTCCAGTTGAGCATGGCTTTTTCTGGAGAATTGGGTGTATTTGACCAGTGGGCTTTGTGAGGGAGGCAATAACAGCCTCACATAGACAGATAATGATGGATGTTATGGAATGGAGAATTGGGGTTTAAAATTGTGCCCTCTTGCCCTCAAACCTCCTTACACACACAAGCAAAACAAAGCAGAGTTTGAGATGGAAGAATTAGACTGGATTGGTTGAAAAGCTTCTCTTTAACTGGAGGGGGTAAGCCTGTATCAGAGAGTGTTGAAATCACCTACTTGACCCTTGTCTAACCCTCAGTCCAGGACGTACAAAGTGGAACAGAGCTAATCCCAGCAAGTAGGTTTAAGCAAACACACTAACAATTTACTACCACTCAGAGAATGCCACTTCCTGAACCTTCAGCCCACATGATTTTGGAAGCCAGAGTCATTTAAAGCAGAGATGCATTACAGGGAGAATATGAAGGTCCACTTCAAATCCAGGGAAAGCTCCTTGCTCTTCACCACTGCTGGAGGAGACACTTCTTGTCATTGCTGGTGTGCATGGAGGAACATGCACAATGTGTGACTTCCAGAGTACAATTTAGTGCCTCTGCAGCAGGTTTTCCCACTCTTGTAATTTCCCTGAAAGCTCTCAAGACTCCCATCCAGCCAAGTGCCATGACACTCAGCATCCTCAATAATATAAATAAAAGCAATTGCAGAAAATATGAGTATGGGGAGTTATTGATATTTATGAAGATTTTCCTTTATAAAACCGCTTTTGAGGAGGTATTTCAGGCTGGAAACCTCTAGATTCTTCCTACATCACCTCAAAGCAAAGAGACTGGGAAAAAGGAAGTGTGAAAATTCTTCAGATTTATCCTGCCAGTTGGAGAAGTTTGCTTAGTTTTGCCAGTGACAGGCTGTGCTGATGTTGGCTAGGTTGATCTGTCCCTTACTTCCCAGTTAGGTCTGAAAATTTAAATTCTTTTATCAGGAAAGGTACAGTGGAAATAGAACAACAAAGTACAATTCAAATTGATCAAAACCACAGGATCGTACACATTATGGAATGGACTCTAACCCTCAAATAATACTTCTACACATTACACAGGGTCAAATCATGCTGATTTTTTAAAATGGAATTTTTTTTTTTTTGTAATTTCAGTAGAACAATCTGTGAGATTATCTTTCTCACTCTTGAATAGAAAATTTGTGTGATTTTGAACATAAAATGTAACATTGTGGCTCTACTCAACAATTGAGATTTGTAGGTCCCAACACCAAAGTCCTCTCAAATTTTAGTGGAGTTTGGATCTGATCCCATACCAGGACATTATGGTTTAGATTAAGTTTTGATGTTCCTTATTTCCAATAAAATAATATGATGACAGAAGTTCAGAAAAATGTGGATAGACACTGACACAAAGAAATTATAATGTGAGGGTTGTTTGAGGGATTTTAATGTATTATGAAGCATATATCATATTCCTTATTTTTCCTTGAGGTTTCTGACTTAATTTGCCCACAAAAATTAAATAGAAGGTTGTTAAAACGTTAATCAAGAACAGAAACAATTCTGATTAAGAAATAAAATACATTAAAATGAGAAAGAAGTGCAAAATTACCAAGTGCTACCACAAATTACTGACAAAACCCAAATTGTAGTTATGTAATTCTTTGTTTGCCTGTTTTTTAAACTTTTTTTCTATTTGTTCCAGCATGAGTGTCTCCTTTTAAAGATAGATCTAGGCCGGAGCAGGAAAATACCACCAGCCTGGGGCAGGAAAAAGGAGACAGTGAATGTTTCCCGCTGAAATATACTGTGGGAATTCTCATTGAAATATACTGTGAAATCATTAAAAATACAGTCAAATTTTTAATAGCAAAATAATTTTAAATTTGCTTATGTGGTGCAAATAAATCCAAAGGCCTGAATTATTGAGTGCTATTGTGCCTAATGCCTTGAAACCTTTACTATTGTTCCCTCTTCACTTCCAAATGCAGAACCTAGTGCCCACAATCCCCAGAAATATTTTCCTTTTCAAATGTGTCAAGACCCTTCCTGAATCCCTCATTCTTTTCTTGGTCCTTTCCTGAGCTTTCCCAGGTAATGGAGCCAAATTCCCAGTTTTTGGAGGTGAGGTCCCATTAGGAAGATGATCCCAGGGAAAACAGGGGGAACAAAGTCAGTCCTGTAGAAGAATGAGTGCAGTGTGGAGAGCCCAAGAGTTTGGATCTCCTCTTATCTTACTTCTCCCACTCTGCTTCATGCTGAATCTGCTGTCTTATCTGTTTCTCATATTTGGTATGTGATTTTGTTGGCACTGACAGGGATTCTTTTCTCCTCTCATTCTGGAAGACATGCCAAAGAATGCAATGAAAGCTCGTATGACAATCTTTTAATGGTATATGCGAAAACATGAGGAATTTAAAAGGAAGAAGGAACATACTTGCAATTAAAATCACATGCTCCATCCTGTAAATAGACTTCCACTGAAAGAGTCACATCTCAGGCACATGCTGCAACAGCTCCTGCACATGGCTCTAACTGTCATGGAACTTCTTGCTGGTAAAATATTTACATTTCCTTAGGCTTATGCAGAGGGCACCTTCTCCTGAAGCAATGGCAGGGGTGGGAACTCACTGGACACTAATTCCTCTCTATCATTTCAGTTCTCTATAGTAAATGAATCTCAAAACAACCCTAACATGTTTTTCAGTTGCCAGATTAGTTTAGTAGCTTCATGTTTCTGAATTTGTGATGGAGCCTTTCACGCTCACACTTGCACGGAGATCTGCCCACGTGCACTGTTACACTCCTTCATTTCCTTTCCCATTCCTGCTGCTTCTGGACCAAATCTGGAGTTGAGGGCTGGCCCTGGCACACATACCCAGTTTGGTTTTCTTTCAGTACAGCTCATTTTAGCTGAAGGAAAAAGCTGGAGACATTGCAACCAGGTAGTTACAAACAACACCTGTCCTATAATCTTGCACAGCCCCAAACTTTCCACCCTTTATGTTCCAGGAATAACAAAATGCCATTCTGCTGATGATTTTTGGTTTTCAATTTATATTTATTTCCTTAAAAATGTGAGTTCCTTCTTTATGTAGCTCTGACAGGCGTTTGTCACTCCTCCAGACAGCACAGGAAGGATGAGTGTGTTCCTGAAAGGCTGGATGAACATGTGGACTTGCATGTCTAGGAGTTACAGTGACTAAACCACTTTGAAAATTTGGGTTTGTTTTAACCATAGCTTCACTGGGTTTTGCTGGCATAAAAACTTCTCCAAGACATAATGCTGAAGAAATGCTAAATTCTGTTTGAAAAATTCAAGCAATTGCATGTAAGGTTGCCATAACTGTGTTGAGTTTGTAAAGACATCTGTTGCCAAACCATAGAATGGTTTGTGGTTGTCCATAAACAGGAAATATTTTGAAGTTTTACAATATCCATATAAAAGAACAAGGTTAAAAATTATATTTTCTCACTCATTTTATAAAGTATTATATGTTAGCTGAGGTAAGGTTTAGCATTAGGATTAAAGGCATTACTGTCACATGTTGTAGAGAGCATCAGAAATAACACCTCATACATCTTTCTTCACAATTAATTTTTGTCTTCTGTGCCTTACACACTCTGCCAAAATTTTCAGGTCTCTGTCCACGGAGATCTCTATCAATTGGAAAAGTACACCAGTCTTGAAGTGTTAATGTTAAGCACATTTCCACAAGAAAGTATTTCTTTAACAAGGGTGGAAAACGCTCTCCTTAGAAGAGCAATTATCATTAAAGATTCATTATCAAAAGAGTAGTTACCTAAAGCAGAAAAGTATGAGCAGTACCACTGATTCATTCCCCTGACAGAGGGTGACAGCAATCCCAAGATGAATACATTTCAAGGAGCAGTACAAATTTGGTCTGTCTGTCTCTGTGTGTAATATGGCCATTGCTGTATGACCAGATTGAGCACATCTTTAACGGATGCCAACAGGCAGATACCTTTAACAATGATAAGTGTTTTACACTGCCTGAGGACCTGCTCATATATTTTGAAGCACTGGCTGGATTTTCTCTTTGGTTTTTCGATTCCAGGTCATCTTCTCAAAAGGATTAACTTCTTCATCAGCATCTTAGAACTCAAAGTGAGCCTTCACCTTCACACCAGAGGCTCATGTGCTTTCAAACCATTTGAGATTCCACTTCTGCTCATCTGTAGGCACATGTGGCAAAAACTGTGATCTGCCTGTTTCTTTATCATGAATCATTTACATTCCTATGCACAGCATAAAGCACTCAAGCTAGAGATGCCCCACACTTGCTTTGTGTACGATAGGGATTTATCCACTCCCTGGCTCAGACTTTGAGAAAAGGAATTTTTCACAATTGGTTTACTCCAGAGCAGATTTGGGAGGACCCAGACATAAAGATTTACAGAGTTCTTTGAGATTTTTAATTTAAGATAAAATAGAGATGTGTATCTTCTATACACACATCTTGTATACACACATCAAACTCTATATATAGACTATGTGCATCCACTTTGAATAATAGATTTGGCTGATTTTAGTAGGAACTGGAACCAGCAGATTGAATATTTTTTGGTATTATCTTATTAAGTCACAATGTACCTTTTAATATGAAAATAATAACAAAAAGAAATTCTGCTTTGCCAAGAAAAATAATACAATGACAGTAACCAACTGAGTTGGCTTTTTCTCATATGAGAGTTGGGCAGGAATGCCAGACCAAATTATAAAAGTCCTTCCCCAGGCACAAAACTCTCAACAAAATCAATGGGAGTTTGTTTAAATATAGATTTAATTAAATCCAGAGTAGGTGGCCAGTTATTGGTCACTTTGGTAGGGATGAAAATCTTAAGGAGACAGTTGAATCTTTCCCACCACTGCCATTATATAAATGTTATTTTTGCTAGGATATCTTCCTTTACCCCCACCCCCCAAGCAGTTCAGAGACAATAAAACACCAGGAATCCCTGAAGAGTGGTAAAATGCTGACATGATTTAAGGAGGAAGACTCTGATAAGAAGATAAAAATCTAATAAACAGAGTCTGGAGGACCTTGGCAAGTCTCAGCTGCTTGCCAGTGTAAGCAAAGCCCCTCCCAAGGAAAACAAAGGGAACCTTAATCTCAAGGACATTCCACTCACAAACCATCTGAAGGAGAAAGTCAAGGCCGTGACCTCTGCAGTCTGAAGTTATGAGCATACTGACAAGAAAATATTTGACTTGGTTCAAGAAGCAAAATCAGTCATTGGATTTTTTAATATAGTTTTTTTTCTTCCATAAGAGATAAAATAACGCAGTGCTGTGTTACATGTAAATGTGTGCATATACACACACCTCACTATTAAATGGAAAGGATATTCAGATGCATGGGATGTATGCATATTATTATTATGCATGACATATACATCACTTCCAATATCTGCACCCCAAGACTTCCCCAAAATAAATAAGTGAACTGTAAATGACTGCTGTTGTTTTTTGACCAGAAAAGACACAATCTCAGCAGATTAAATTGTTGCCTTTTTGTCTTCCTTTATGTAACTTTAGGCCACTTAAAAGCTTCTAAAAGATAGCCAGGCTGTAATTAGTTACAAGGAGTCTAAATTTGTTCAGATAAGTCAGGTGGAAACACAAAATGGAATCTAACAGCCCAAAGTTTTCTCAGGCTGCAAAGATTCATTGTCCCCTTTGGTCACCATCTATTTACCCCTAATATTCACTCTCCTGCCTTTCTGTGGATGCTTCATAGGTTTTTAACACTGGAAATTATGACATCAGCAACATTTGGAAAGCAGGGTCCTCAGCTCTTTTCTGAAATTTCTGCCCAGGTTGGATAGGTTGGTAGGGTTTAGGCACTGAAGGTACATAAGGAGATGTGGATCTTCTCAGCTCCCTGGGTGGTGTGGACTTTGCTCTTGTTAGTGATTGAGTCTTGGCAGTCAAGCCCAAATTTAAGAAATGCAGGTGACTTTTTCTGAATGCAGCTCTTTAAGCCAGCACAGCACCATAAAAATTCTTTCCTTTTCTACCTATTGCTGTTTATTGCTAAGCATCTGTAAACTCTCCTTATCTTGGAGGAAATTCTCCCCTGGTGCAAGGGATTAGGATGTGGTGTGTCAATCTCCACTCATTTATGGGAAGATCTCCAGCTAAATATTTCATACAGATTTTTAATGCCCCATTTGTTTCCAGATGCTGGTAACTTTATTAAGGTTAATTGTAGTGCCCTGGAACATGGCTGTGAAGCCCATTATTCACAGACATTGCTGCAGCTCACTAATCCTGTGGGTTTCTTAACCAATGCCTAACACTTGGATTTCATCACTGGAAGCTGTAATCTTCTCAGCCCAGCAGAAATGTCTTGAGGTGCAGATCACTAAGACATAATGCCAGATATAAGAAACCCTCTGCATATTCAGAGGATCCAGACTGACCCCAGCTCTTCTTACAAAAATAATTAGCGCAATCCCTGCATAAGAATGATCATTACTTTTGCCAGTGCTTCACCAGAAGCTCGGAATTTGGATTTTGAGCTGTGGGGGAGGAAGTTGTACAACATAAAGAGAAGCAAGGATGATCTGTTAGAGAGATAAGCCTGACAAGCAGAATTTGGGTTCAGTCTGGAACTAGGCTAGCATCCGTCAGAAGTCTGAACTAATCTGAACTGAACCCTGCCCCTCCAATAACCTGCCTTGTTGTTGTGGCACCTGATGACATTTTCTGCCATGTTGTGTAATGACTTAAGGGCTGTAATGGGTTGCATGCTGCTAAATGTCATCAAATGCCATGAATCATAAACAATCCTGGCTTCTAAACCAGAGATTAGGGATATTTATGAAGTTTAGTCTCAGTTTGGGTTTTCCAGACTCTTGAAGTTCAGAGGGTTCCTTTTAGTCTTCCTTTTTTCCGTGGGTTTTTTTTTTTTTTTTTATTGCTCAGGCTGCTTCCTGCTGCTGTGATTGACCCTGCTGCTAATATACCCAAACTGCAGAGCTTGATGTTAATCCAAAGAAGTTGAATGCCTGAACTGATTGCCTGCTGACAGCCAGTGTAAAACCCAAAAGCATGACTGCAGATATTGAGATTAGATATTGGAAGATGGGAAAAAAAATTAAAAGAAAAAAAAAAGGATACAACTGTGCAGAAGCGTCAGGAAACAACCCCTATTATCCCGCTCCTCAAGTGCAATTTCTGGTTTCCAAAACTTTGCAAAGTGACAAACCTTTTATTGATCCTATAAGAATGAAAACAGATACAACACAGAAGCTGTAAAGCACAAAGATAAAAGAGGAATAAAAGGACAAGGCACTTACTGTTGTTTGTTACAATCTTAAAAAGAATTAAATGTAGAAAAAAAAAAGGAAGAAAAAAACAAGATAAGCAACATAAAAAGTAGTGAGGGTGTGCAAAATCCTGGTTTGGTCATAGGTACACTGATGCACGTTGCCATGTTCATACAGGATGGTGCTTCATGGGACAGTTCTCTAGATCATTTCTTCTGTTTTACTTTATATGAGGCTCCTGAAGAAATGACTGAAGATTATTTTTATATTCAGTGTGATATTTCTGTTCTCCTACAGCTTTACTGGGGGACACCAGGGAATCACCCACACACACATGCACAAATGCTCTCCAGTGCCTTGGAGTGATTCCTCTGGTCATGCTGGGTTACAGTGTTTGATACTTACACTTGTACCCTACTGATCACGTTTGGATTTCTCCTCCCCACCCTCATTAACAGTTGTTAAAGATTTTCTATTTGACAAAGATCTCATGTTGTCTGCCAGGTCATCTGATGCTGTTCAAGATTAATGTCCATACGTCTTTTTTGAAAGCTCTTTTGGGCCAAAGGGAAGCACTTTGGTGAAACCCCTAAGAAAAAAAAAAAGACTTAACTGTTCTGTAAAGGGCCTGATTCTGCCCCAACCTATTTTTTCAGCTGCAGAATTAACCTTCTTACACATGTATTACAGCAAGAAACACTGACACTGAGCAAACATAAATATTCATTAATAATGACAAATCATTCAGAATGCTGCACACAACACAACCAATAAATGCAGGGCTTCCTGCATAAATAAACAAGCAGATATGTCTGAAGGTTTAAGGCTTTATTGCAGTATTTCCAAAGCACTTAAGCAATGGAACTCCTTTGGACACAATTGGAAATTCTGTATTTGGGCAAGCTGCAAGCACCTGAAAGCATCTGCTTCAAACCCAGGGTTAAAAGCAAGCAGTTTGTGTTTATATGCTACTCTACTGCTAAGCCAAGCTCTTAGAAGTGTGGGCAACCATCCATCCCTCTTCAACTCTCCCTCCCCAGCACTCCCTTAACTTGTAGTAGGAGTTGAGGGAGAAGTCAGAGGTGGTTATTGTGCACAAATCATCTGCTGGCTGAAGTTTTTGGTGGCAGCCCAGAGAGAAGAAGGAAAAAAAATTAGAAAAATTTCAATTTCAGGACCATTATTATTTTCATTAATCATAAGAGGCGCTGTCACCCCTGTCCTTATTCTTTAGAGGGAGATCTATTATACGGTCCATTTAGTCCAAGCCATATTACCTCATATGTTTTCCTGGCTGACCAAATAAGACTTAAGAGATAAAACAATTTACTGTTCATTATGATCCGTGTCACTGGAATCAATCTATTAACCTACATTAACTGGATATGTGACGATAGCTCACATACACGCTTCTCCAATTTAAAAAAAAAGAAAGAGAGGATGAGGGAGGGGCTGGCGGGAGGGGGGTGGGAAGGGAGAGGGAGAGAGAGGGGAAAGGAAATCAAGGCCCATAAAGTGCAGCAGACGTATAATTTGCCAAGCGAATACAACTTAATTTTCCAGCGGCCACTGCTGCGCCCTCCACATCCTCACGCAGCCCCTGACCTGTGAAGAATTCTAACAAATTGGCTTCTATTGTGAAGCCAAAAGGTGCCATCAATGAAGGGACGGTTCGCTGGTCCTAAAGTATGATGGGAAATCACAGGCTGGAATAAAGAGCTGCAGTTTTATGAAGTTAACCCGTTGAGGTTAAATCCAAGCAGGGAGGCTGGAACAGGCTCTTGCCCCTTCCGATGACTCAATAGGGAGGAGAGGAGTTATTCAGATGTGCTGCCCAAATGCAGGGAAAACTCCCTCACTGAGCATGGCAGAAAGAGTTTCTCTCTTCTCAGCAACTTCTGCTGTGCCACGGTGAGGATTCATTCCCTCTTTTTTGCTCTCCGTGCCTGATAGATTGTAAATGTCCAGAGGGAAGAAGGAGAATCAATAGGTGGCCTTTCCAATGCTCCTTTGCACAGCAAAAGAACTTCTGAGTAAACAGCCAATGAGTGGAGGTAGTGCCACCTCTACACAGCTCCATCAGTCTATTTACTCTGGATTTGCACTTGCTTATTAAGAGCTCATCTGAGTGCAAGTCCTATTTTTGTTATTCCCTCTTTCAGCATGCTGGGGCCCTGCTGACAGCTGAAAACTGGGAGTTATTTTCTTTGTGCTGATTGCCTCAGTGATCCCCATCCCAGATGTGCTTGCACCCAAGCTCTGGCAGGGACCTGTCCTGCTCCCAGTCACCACGTCTGAGCCCAAGCTCCAGAACCACATGCTGGGCAGAGGTGGGAATGGTATTGGTACCATTTCTAAAATGGTTTTAATCTGCTTTTCGCAAGTATTAATGTGGCAAGGGTTAAAATTCAGATTGTTACTACAGCTGCTCTAATTGGATACTGGAGGTGTATAACCTGGCCCATATCCACTGATTCTAGCAGGAATTGTATCAAATTGGACTCACTTTCCCCCCTTGAGATAAGATGGACTTTAACAGCAGGGACAAGTGGGGTCACATTCACCTCCATGTGACATACACCTGCCTTAAGGGTTCCTCCCAGCCCATAAAATTACATGCACATGGCCTGTGAATAGTCCAGGATTTGTTTCCTGATTTTTCTCTTAAAAAAAAAAAAAATGAAGGGCTGCTGCAAGGGTACTCACAGTGAATGTAATGAATAGTAGAATAAAAATAATATTATGGTTGTGCCTCATGGTTTTTGCTCTATGCAGTAAGCCATCATGCTAGGAACTGGACTAACATTTTGCAGAAATTGTCACTGCCCTACTGTGCCTTCAGGCAAGAATAGAGACTGCAAATTAACAGTCTGAGGGAGAAAAAAGACAAAAAGACTTGCCAGAGGCCATCCTAGAAACTCAGTGGTAGAGCCAAGGATAGAATCAAAGCTACCTGCTTTGCCCATTTGACCACATTTTCCTTAATCTTTATAATGATCCCAGTCATTCCAAAATACATATCTATATATAAATATTTTTTAAAAAATCTCATAACTGCAGGGGGTTAAGGGAATGCTGTGAATTTTGTCCTTATCCAGGTCTCAGGTTGGGTCTTTGGGCTCATCCTTGCCTTGTGTTGTGTCACACACTGGTCCACGAATCTGGCTTCTGCTCAGTCATGTTCCCTGCTCAGCCATGCAGCCTCCAGCACTTCAGATCTTCATATCTCAGATTTCCCACTCACAACATGAGGCTAAAAATAATTTTCTCAAGTCAACGGAACAGGCTGAGGTGCTCCTGGAAAACTGCAGGGCATGAAGTTCACTGGGGTCAAAAAAATCAGTCACTGACACTGGCTAGATTCAGAGTTTTCTAAGAAAAAAGAAGGATTATAGAGGTTACAGAAACTAGTTCCTTATCCTCAAAAGCACAGTCTTCAGAAAAGTGAAAAAACCACAAAAACCTGCATTGGTAAACATGATTTATTCTTAAGAGACTTTTGCAAAATCTGTATGAGTCCCTGTAGTGGAACAAGAAAACAAAATAAATTTTCCAAGATTCTTAATACAGGACTGCAATTCTTCAATTAAAAAAGAACTAAACCAAACAACAGAAGACTAAAGCAATATAGCAAACCAACCTGGTTGCTCTCCTACACTCAGAAATGTGTAAGGGCAGAACTTACTAATACCCAATTAAAGGAATTCAGTGTTTATCTCACTGCAGGTAACTATTCAGTGATAAGTGAGTTAGGCAGACAAGAGGAGTAGTAAAGACATACATATCTCTCCTTGAGAGGCTGGAGGCTTAAGAAAAACAGGGAAATTAATGTACTGGAGGTCTAGTCACAGCTGGAGAAGGAAATAAAAGTTGGGAGTGTATTAACGTCATGGTCCCAGACTTTATTCCCTCTCCAGAGCACACACCATTGCGACCTCAAAATCTGAAAATTAAACAGAAAGGAAATGTTTGTTCTCGCAAAATAGCAATTCATTACTGGGAATGGAGATATTTAACCAATAAATGATTGCTTAATGGCCCATAGGACCTTTTCTGCAGTTACAAAAACACTGTATGTTGTTAAACAACCAAGGATACCTCTTGAAAATGCCATGCTTACAAATAACATGAGGGTTTATTTGCTGCTTGATGAATGTCCATAAACAGATCCTCCCCAGGTGCCCTGACATTAAAGAACACCAGGGATCAAGGTGGGGTCGAAGAGAGGAAACAAGGAGTTGAGATGGAAGAAATTGTGCCTGTCTCTTGTTACACACCTCTGCAATGACTTACAGCTTGTCCACCTATCTGTCTCACTGATGATTCTTATCTTATCATGGGCATCTCAGTGTAGGATGAAGTGGAAAAAAACCCTATTATTTTCCCCAGAACACAGAAGAGGATCTTCTGGAAGAGGAATGTTGCTATGAGACTGTTCTCAGGCCACTGTAGAAATTATCTGATTGAATATTTTATGGCTGTTGCAAGGTTCTTCTGTGTTTCTCATGAGAAGTCCAAGTTCACCAGGGACCACAATAACCTCAAGTTTTCTTGCTGAGCAAAAGAGTAAGTGCTGGACATTGATTTGGGGTCTGTCTCTGAAACAATTCCAAGCATCGCTTGTGACTGAGCAGATTGCAAGATCTGCTGCTTGGTACAGCATTACAAGACTCAGCAGTTCCACTGGTCCCAGTCATCTCTGCTTAACCCTGGGCATTTCCAGCATGACAACTGTAGCAGGAATTAACTTAACCTCTAATGCCACATGAACATGGGAACACAGAGCCTGGAGCAGTGACGGCACATGTAACTCATCAGAGTCATTAACAGTGATATAAATGACTTGTGGCATTTGGAAATCAAGTGTGTGTGTGTGTATCCACGTCTGCGTGCATAAACAAAACATCTGAATTCAGGGCTTCCAGGGAGACAATTTTCACTCCTCATTCATGCCAGGACACTGTTAGAGGTTCCTAATTAGAAACATTCTCCTTCATTAGCATTCTCTTCCTCTGCCGATGCTGGCACAGACAAATATCCTGAGATATTTTAGTTTGTCATTTAGGCAGATGATTTTTGTGATTCTCCCCATTTAAGAATCTCAGCTTCATGTTAACATGGCCAAGAAATCAACCTGCAGGGAGTGAAGATCCTGGTTTCTTCATCAGCAGCTCAGTAACTTGGGGAGGGCTATGTGCTTCACTTGACTGCAGTCACAGACACACCCCTAAGGCTGTTGGTACATGGCAAAGGAACAGTTAAGATCTCAATTTGATGCTTTTGTGAAGGTCCAGTCATTCTAGGGAAAGCAATGGATTTATCCTTAATGGCATTATTTCTGTCATATCTGTCATAGATATTCACTACCTACATATTAGTACAAGTATATTTGAATAATGCAAACAGATTTGACTATTACCAATTGAGTTGGTGATTATTTAGTTACCATTTCATTCCATACAAGCAGAATAGATTACTTTGACAATAAAAAGTCATTCCACTGCACAGATATCCTCCTCTGGGGAGAGGACAGAAGAGCAAAGAGGTAAGGGGTAACTGATAGTCCTGTTGCTAACTAGAAATTTTCAGATGCAATGATGAAAAATACAGTATAGGGACATAGACAGAAAAAAAAAATCACCAAAACCCAGTCTGTGGAGACTTATTATTTTTGTCCAGAAAAAAGATACAAGAAGGTGACAGCAAGGCCAGAAAAAGAAGCAGTGAGTTTATCATGGGGACAGCAGAGGTGACAGTCAAAGTCCAACAGCTGGAATTCAGATCATGCACAGCTAAAGAGTGGGGCAAGAAGTTATTCTGCCATAACACAAACCAACTTTTTGTTGTATGGACAGAAGGAGAAGACGTTCACCCTGTGGTCAGGTCACAGCTCTGCCTCTTCAGTGCCTCATTCCTTTGGACCAGCACTACAGAACATGTTCCTAAACTAGTCCTATCTGTGGCAGCTGATGTGTGGTGACAGGCACTGCTATAACAGACACGAAACTTTATCACTAAAATTTCTTCCCTTTCCCCTCAGCTATCCTATTGAACTTCTAGCAGAGAAAAAACACTCAAAGAAAAAGCTGTCTGCTGGAAACTCCTCCGAGCAGCCCCACAGGAGACATTTGAAGCTCTGATGAGGCATCAGATTCTCAATTACCAAGGCACGCCTTTTAACATGCCCAGAAACTGACTTGCTGACATGCTCTGAAGAGTATATGAGTTGCCAAGGTCTGCTGGCACCAAGCCTAAATGTTTCTCCTTTTTCTGCTCAGGTCTTCCATTTGGCATCAGAAGATGTTGTGGTGCCAATGTCAGTCCACCTGGACTGTAAACAATGCTTCCATTCACTTCCCAGCATTTAATCAGTAACTAGTATCACTGGTATTTTCATTCAGGAGTGTTTCCTTTAGCTCTGGCTCCAGGTGCCCTGGAACAACCACTGATAATGAGGGAGCAGTTGATTTACCTGCTGTAAGGACACACCATGGGATATTCTCAGCTGCAGCACAAGGCAGGGGGTTTGTAAGGCAACTCCAGCATGCTGTACCTGCCAATGGGTGGAGCAGCTGACAGAGCAGACCTGGACAACTAGCAGAGTCACCCAGCTGCTGGCTGGGCCTACATTCTGTGCCCCTTGCTTGCTACTGCAGTCAAAACTCTTGCTAATATCCTGACTTAAAAGTCTTGGAAATATGCTATGTGAGCGCCCTACCCAGTGAACTTTATTCAAGAGGAACATCCACATAGTCTCTTTGTGCTTGGTTGTATTTCAGTGTTATTCAATTTAAACTCATTGCTTATATAAGGGCAAAGCTCTGATGCATCAATAATCAAGAAGGCTGTATGCTGGGCTATAAGTTTAAATTGGCATCAAAGATGACTTAACATGTCAAACCTTCTGACGACTCCTTAGGAAGGTCAGGAGGAAACAAAGAGCTAGATTTGTCCTTAGCATACTTTCCTCCTTTTAATAGAGTTATGCCAGGGCCTGAAATGTCCATCAGAAAGGAGGGTTAAGTTGTCTCCAGCTAACGAAGATGAAAAGAATAATTTAATGGAGGTGGGAGCCAGAATGCAGTGTAGGGATGAAAGGACGAGCAGTAACTGAGACTGAATTTAAACAACTCTGGAGAATAAAACGATCCTTTAAAAAAAAAAAAAGATAATTATGTCTTACAACAATTACCCTGGCTATGAAGCAAAATTAGCATAGTCCTTTCTAATTTAAATGTGTTGAAAGTGCCTGAGCATGACAGCAGAAAATTACAAGGTTTACGACACGGGCTTTGGTTAAAGTGATGGCAATCGGATTATTGTAGCTTTTTGTCTGTTGATAGCAATGATTGCAAAGTTACCTATAAATATTAACTATTTAGCACTGGGAGACTTTTGGTTTAGATGGCTAAGATATACCTCTTCTAGTCACTCCAAGGAATAAAGTTTTCACACAGAAAACACTTTCCTTTTTAAATCAGAGATGGTTCCTTCTGATTCATCAGTCTGCTTTTCTAATATAATTCCATGAACAGTAAGATCCTAATTTATGATTTAATCTTTCCTTAAAATGATAAAAATTATAATACCCATTTAATAACAACTTCCTACTTTATCTTCTTCTTTCTCATGCAATATGGTAGTTAGGGGGTAAATAGAGCCCGGATCAAAAATATTTTTATTTATGGATTGAAAGGATCAAGCTTGACCTTGTGTAGATATTTCTCCTGAGTTTCCAAAGATCTTTTCAAGGCATATACTTAATTCCCAATGTCAAGGCCTGCAGTTAAGCATGAGATTTATTTAAAAAATAATAAAATGGGTAGAAAATCATGATATGCATTCACACTGCAGCATCCGTGCGGTAGAGGTGAATTAAAATGTGAATAAATTCACCTGGGTTTTGTCCTGGCTTGATTAGAGACACATTAACTGACTGTATTGCCCACATTTTCTTTACATAGCTTTTACCTCAGTTACAGTGATGGTCATCAATTTTTACTTTGAGATCTCAAATTCTTAACAGTGTTATGACCAGACTGTTTACACAAAAGACACTTTTCTTTCCATTGGATATAACAGGCAAAACAACATTGGGCAAGACTCATGGACTCACGTGAGTTGGACTAGAAGTAAATCTTGGCCAAGAAAAGATGTGCAGCACAGGGTGGGACCGAGTCCAGTTGCATGTTGTACCCCAAAGTTCATCCTACACTTTTGTAAATATTCTGTGGTGGAGTCTGTTCCTGCTCCATGTGAATTCAAACATTGTGATTTATATTTGTACTAAGAAGGTCAGTTGCTCAAATACTTTCATTTATTAAATTAGGTCTGCAGTAAATTAATATGATTTTCTTAAACAACTTTACAACTTGGGAGGTTTGGGAAACAGAATTGAGCTCAGCTGTTTCCTGTGGAATCTTGTTTTCATAACCTCACTGAATCTTCTCTGCTTGACTTGAGATATATCTATATGTCTATATATAGATAGATATAAATTTTTGTGCACACAAAGCAAAAAGCATGTGTAAATTAGAATTTAGGTTCAAGTATTTGTCTACTTGGTTCATGAATAAACTGATTTGTTCTTTGCATTATTGGGGCTGACATTCAGATTAACGTAGGTTCTTCCCAAGTTTACTAAAAGCTTTCTCCTTTATTTTTTTTTCCTTGGCAGAATTCTGGAAAAAAAATCCATGCTATTGAAACAGTGGTTTATTGAATTAATACAGTTACATAAAGAAGCTATGTCATATTTTAAGTAGATCTCTGATAAGATGCTTTGCTCTGAATACTAAAAAGAATTTGGACTCCCTGTACGCCTGATTCAAATTATTATCAAAGACATTTATTTTTCGTATGTGACATGTTGTTAAATATGTTAATTTCCTAGAAGCACAGTGTATGAAGTACAAGAGCAGCTGTGTAGGAAAGTGAGCTTCAAAATAACAAGGCTGAGGTCTTCTTGGGAATTAGTGTGGTCCAATGGGTAGGCAAGTAGCCGACAATTCCTGACACCTGGGTTCTGCTCCGAAATCTGCCTACTATTTTCCACTGGGCAAATCATTTCACCCTTTGCTTTTCTTTTCCTCTCCATAAACTAATCAAGACTAAAATTTTTTTTTTCACCTTAGAAGCAGTACACTCGAATTTGATATGTAGAAATGCCTGAGAAGTAAAAACTTGGCATTATTCACAGATAATTGATGCCTGCTAGAGATCTTGTATTTAAGGAAGAAGTAGGAAGCCCAATTGCATCTAGATACAAACTCATGGCAGATCTCAGAGGCTTGGCACAGAGAGCAACAGTGGACACATAATTTAAATGAATAAATGGTTTCAACTTGAATAGTAGTTCCATTTAATTTGTGGTGACGATGGGCAGGGCTATTTAATTGACATAGTAATTGATTTTGATGATATTACCTGCTTGAGTGAAGGTTATATGCTGCAAAGGGAGCCACTGTGCTGAGGCAGGCAGAGAACCAATGATACCCGTAGGCCAAAATGGAATAGATCAGGGAAATCAGAACTTTGTTCTGTTGCTAAACTGCTTGGCAATTTTGATTTATTCACTTCAGTCCTTCCAATTAATATTGAAATAATAGTCCTTTTAGGAGCTAGGATGGGTGAGTGCAACCTCATGCACATTAGAGGGAAAAAAATTAAACCATGAATGTTGTATTCCTCCTGAAGAGCTCCTTTCTGCTCCAGTAGGTACTGGGGAGGAAGGTCCATCACGGCATGTGTTCACAGCAGATATTTTTGTCTGTATCTGGACCCACATTCTGGACAGCTTATGAGGAAGGTAACCTTTGGAGCTTCCATACCTTTGTGCCTCTAGATGGGTTTGTGTCCATAATTGTGATTTAACCTGTAACGTCTACTGAGATCTTATCCGTGCTTTTAATATCTCTGAAGAGTACATGGTTAGGCTGCAGTTTGCCTGAGGCTTCCCGCATTTCTCCCACTGTTCCAAACCAGGAGGCTTATTTTATAATTTTCATATTTAAGGTTCTGGTTTCAACTAGACCTAGTTCCAGGCCAGAGGAGCAGGGATACTCCTTGGAGCAACAGAAGGAAAAGACTTGATAAAGCACTTTCTGGATCTGTCCATTTATTCAGTTGTTTCTGTGTGTTTTGCAGGTCCTTCTACAATTCCATTATAAATATCTTAAATGTGAGGATTTTTCAACTTCTCTTTCAATGTTAACCCATTTTCTGTTCATCATAGAAAGGCTTAGAATTATAGAAAGGCTTGGGTTGGAAGGAACCTTTAAGATTCTCTAGTTCCAGCTCTCCATCCTGTTTCAAGATCTGTTTGGTGCCCAGAATTCCATGTCATTTCTCCAGTGAATTTTTTCAGTGATGGAAATCATTTCTGTCTAGGTGGAAATGCTCCCTTTATTCCTGGGCTGGATCACTTCCCTTGAAAAAAATCACACCAAAAATCACACCAGAGCATCATCAGGGATCAGGACCTGGCTCTCACTAGGGCAATTCTTATAAAGTCCAACACTTCACTTTCACACTGACACCTTTTTACAGAGTCCTAGATATAGAAAGGAAAAATAAAGGTGATGCAAATGCTTTAGAAAATCCCCTTTGCACCATCAGACTTTCAGTGTAAGCAAAACACTAGCCAATAAAATTTTTAGATAGTTTGGCCCTTGCCATTTATGTCTACAACCCACAGCAGAAATCCAGAAACAAAATTAACAAGAGACCAAAAGGATCTCCTTCTTAATCAGAATAATTAAGGCGTGAAAGAATTTTCTAGGGATCTGAAGTTAAATTATTGGGAACTATGTTCTGAGCATTTTTTCTTTTTTTTTCAGTTTCTGTTCATTTTATGCCTGAGTTTTATGTTTCCACTTATTTAAGCTGTCTGGGAAAAGAGGCTGTACATAAAAGACTATTAGTTTTTAAAGCACTCCAGGGTTGGATTGAGGGAGAATTCTTTGTTTTGTTTTGTTTTAACTTGTTGTTGGGGTTGTTGGGGGTTTTTTTTGCACTTTAGATAGAAGACATAAACTGTAGCTCTTAAACAGATGAATGCTGAGAATAAAATTACCAAAGATTTCTTTCCAGAAAGGAAAGAAAATCAAGGAGAGAACAAGTAAGAATCTGTGTCCTGTAGCAGTCATGCAATGATGCTGAAATACTGGGCCAAATTCTCAATGGATAGAAATCAATATACCTCCAGTGAAGTCCATGAAACAACATCACTTTGCACAATCTGAGGGTCTGACAGCTACATATATATTTTATCTATCTGTATGCAGCATTACAGGGAAAAAAAGGAAAGAAAAGAAAAGATAAAAGACCTCTTGAAAGTGAATGAAGTTGATTCTCAAAAAAAAAAAAAGGGTTTTAGATGTTGAATATTTAATTCACTGATAAAAGGACCTTGATTTCCTGCATACAGCCACCACAAATAAAAATAAAAAAAAAAAAAAAAGAAAGGCACATCTTAAAAGGGAAGCAATGAGCAGAAACTGACCTTTCTGTGAGCAAGCAGATGAGAGAAGGTATTTGGCTAATCCCATCTGTCGCTGATTGGTCAGACAGAACCGTGTTGAAAATGTCTCCATCTGGGCTAATCTGCTCTCAGTTGGATGAGCTGAGGCCTTCAGAGTTAACCTGACATTTAACAATAATTACCCTTTCGGATGACCCCGGCCCAATCTCCTGCTCTCTTAGAAATCTCTCTTTTTTTGTGTGTGCTCCCAAACCCCTTGACTCCCATGTTAGAGATAGCTGAAAAGTGATGATACGATAATGAGATATGCTGTACAAACACACACACACACACTTGTCCCAGCCCACATCCAGAGATGCCCCATGTCCCCAACACTCCTCCATCACTTATCAGATTCCTGTGGCATATAGCAGGGGAGATATATTAAAAATCAAGGCGGGGATAATTTCCCAAATTAAAGAGTAGTCATGCTCGCTTGCTAACCTTTGTGTGGAAGCTCTAAGTTTCTTTCTGGCAGTTGGAAGTCTCTTATCTGTGGTGAGGAGAAATGGTGCATGGAAATAGGTTCAGATAGAAAAGCAGAGTTCAGAGGTCACAAAGGCTAACTGTAGATGAAATGTGGCTATTTCTTTTTACCTGAGGCTGGCTTCATCTTTCCTCTGAAAGGTCATTGCGATAAAACAAAAACACATCTCAGGAGAGGAATCATTTATCTCTGGTCAGGTTCTCCCTTCCATTCTGGTACTTTATTTATTTTTCTCATCTTTCGACCACATTTCTTCCAAAGTCACCTCCTTCCAAGCATCCTCCTTGCACTGAAGTCCAGTGCTGAGTTTTGAGTGTTGGTAGAAGTTTGGCTTTGTTATGCTTATTGTCTCTGCTTTTACTTGGAAATCACGTCCAGAGACTTGGATGATTCCCCAAATCACTTTAATCTGTTGGTGATGAGCTGAAAAGTTTGAGAAAATAGCTACACTAATGGAAAAAGAACAAGGACAAGTCTATATGATAGGAAGCTCATTTACAGGGTCTGATTTATTTCATATCTCTGCTCTGACCATACATAAATCTTGCCTCTACCTCAGTTTCTTTATTTGTCCAACTAAAATTATAATAGTCATTTCACGAAAGTGCTATGAGATTAAATTTAAATCACCTTGAAATTCTTAAATAGAAGACAATTAAGAAGAACTATATATTTATACTTGGTATATCCTCTTATATCTTGGGTTGGATCCAATAACCAGTCTTAATTACAGTAATTATGCCTCTGGTCACAGCCAGAAGCTAGGAGTGAAGTGAAGAAATCAGGAAAAATGTTTAATCAATGCCCTAAGAAAAACTTCTTCGTAAAAGTCTCGTTCTCTCAATTTCTAAACAGTTCTCAGCTGTAAATTCAGCTCCAAATTTATGTCTTGATTTTGGACCAGCAAACAGCAAGGATTTTTTTAGTTATTTGCTGAATAGTTCTTTGCTTAAATTCCATATCTTATGGGGCCAGATCCCTCAGTATTTCTAGGCAAAGTTCCTTTCACTGCAGAACTGCTGGGAATTACCTGACCTGATTTGTAGTCCAATTCTGAATATTTTCATGATCCAAGCAAACAGTGCATTTCAGTGAACAATGTTCAAACAGTCATCACTTGGCAAAATCTTTGCTTTTTGCTTTTGCCAACCAAGCAAACTGTGGCTGCTTCCTTGCCTCACACCCTACGGTGACTAAGGTGACATATGGAGGAGCTCAAGTTCAATCTGAGATTTTAGCAACTCACACATGTGATAGTTTCAGTACTTTTCTGGAGTCTCCAGATTAATTTAGGTGTGACATCATCTTTGTTTTTTTAAACTTTGTTGCAGCCTGTTGCCTTTCCACAGGTATTCAAAAGGATATGCAGAGTGGAATTCTTCTCTTGTGAGTAACTCATTAATCATAGCAATTTCTATTCTATTTTCCCTGCTTCGTTTCAAAATAAAACCTTGGTCCTGGACTGTTGTTCTCTGAAATCGGACATAGTTTTTCTCTTCATTTGTGATAAAATAATTGGTGGAGTTCTGATTACTCTCTCAGCCCTTCATAAATTTATTTAGATGAAAATGTATTTAAATTCTTGGAGAAAAGAAAAAAAAAATTCCCATATCGAAAGAATCTCTAAAAAACCAAATAAAAAAATTCCTGCAATTCTTCTAGGTTAGGATGCTGTCTTTTACAACAGCTTGGGTTACAAGCTTTCTAGGTCTCTTTTAGAAAGAGTAGAAGATTTTTTTTAACCTTTCTTTTTTTCTTCCAGTTGCAGCTGCTGCTGCTGTTTTTATGCCATTTGACACGTTCAGTCAGGACATTGGCTGCAGCCTTGGCCTTCAGGTTGTTACATCAGAGGTGGACTTTCTGTGGAAGAGATGGTGTTGGAGGTGGGAGGTAGGAAACAAGCTGACACGTGGGCATCCACACACCTATATATCTGGTTTGCTCTACAAAGTAGTTCAAAAATACCTGACTAATGTTTTTCTACTCTCACCCTAAGGACCAATGTCCAATTAATTCTGTGGTGGATGATCATAAAGCTAAAATGCTGAGCTCTTGGTTATCTGCAGAAGGATCTGAGAAGTTTAATTTGTTTAGGCTGAAAAAATGACTAATCAATTAATTATTGCTGAAATTGATATTCATATTGATCATAGGATCATTAACAGATGCCAGAGCTTTTTGTCAGTGATGTGAAAGTGTGCAACATAATTTTCTACTAGATACTATTCATCTGTGAAGAAAAGCAGTCCATAGTGTGCTTAAGCTATAGTAAATTGTTGTTAAATGGCCTCACCTGTATCTGATTCATCTTCTCTTCCCTTTATAGGCAAAGGCAAAGGCAAAGATTCTTCAATAACAAGTGTTTGGTGAGACCAGTCTCAGCACCACCTGATCCTATTTAAGGTATGTCGATTTGCATTTCTACAGTTTATGTACCTGTCCTTTAAGCTGTCTTTGGAGGATGTCATTAATTATTGCACAGTAAAAAATACACACTCAGAGGCCCATAGGCACTGAATACTCAAGGAGTTTCTCTTCCATATTCATATTAGCCAATGCTTTATGCCCTGAATAAACCAATGAAGGGGATGGGGTGAATAAGTTTTGCTCCATCTAAGAAAGAAGAATGCAATTTTGCCCTTTGAACTTCAGGGATAAAATTGTCTGTCTTATTCTCAGTGAATGACACAGTTTGGAAGGTACCCTCAGCTGGACAGAGGAGCTGCTAACCCAGCAAGGGTGCTGAGGTGTTATCCAGACCAAACATGTAATACTCATTCCTTACAGCAACAGAAGCTCATCAGGGTTTATTTTAGTTAGGTCATGTCAGTGCTGGCTTTTATTGATTCACATGATTCTCACATCTGAAATAGAACTATAATATCAGTGATACATACTGGTGGATTAAGTGTTTACCTCTTTGTTGTACAGGAGCTATATTCCCTGACAGTGTAATTGAACCAATGTTTTGCTTCAGCTGATTTCCATCCACAAACTGTTTTCGAGTTCAGGGAAGAGATCACCTTAAACCATTGAATTCTCCATTTTCACAGTCAATTAGTGATGGTTGCCAATATGGAGGAGGGCAAGGGATATGGGCTGCCCTTGAGAAAATGTCATACTATGCTGATGTCATAAAATAATAATACTACATACTAGGAGTCATTACTTTTGCTAGTACATAAAGGCAGCCAAGCACCAGAGCTACTTGGCTGTACTCTTTACACAGCCTGGGTCAGGTAAAACTGTGCTGCTGGAAATGCAAGTGGAACAGCCTGTGCCATTTGGACAGACTGAAATTTAATACCACAAGGTCAGAGTTTACAGCACCAGTCTTCCTATTATCCAGTCCCAATTGTCACCCCGTGTAAATTGGCCCAACTGCTTTGAAACCAAGAGTTGTGTGGGCGCATGGTGTTTTTTCATTTTATGCCCTGGGAGAATTTGGCCAACCATTCCTCTGTACGTCATTGAAACATGGCTATATATACATCTATTAATGGCCTATTGAGTTACTCTGGGCCTTATAACAGTCTCTGTATTTACAGGCCCTTAGGAAAATCTGCCTGATAATCATGCAGGCAATAATTAAGCCCAGTAATACTCAGGCAGTTAGAACCATGAACATAAAATTCTCCATACAGAATTTTCTAGGTAGGATAAAACACATGAACTACAGGTTGGCCTTTGCCTCTGTGCTATTTTTTTTTCTGTAACATGATCAAACCAATTAGCTTGATCACACTCTGACACCTATCAAACTGCAAAGGGGAAATACATATTTTTGGTAAAGGCAAAGAACTGTCTGTACCCAGACAGATGGTAAACGTGTATCAGTTTCTTCCCTCTCCTCTTTAGTTAGGGTTTTTTTTTTTTCCCTTTTGGTTTAAGTCACCCAGACCTTGTCTTTTCAGTAATGTCATAATCAGCAAGCTGAAGGCAAGGCTGCTGATAATTGTTCTTTATGTTGCTCTCTGTTTAGTATCTGATTCAATACATCTGCGTGGACACCATTCCATCACCTTCTTAGTAACAGAGGTGAAAAAAATCAATGGCAATCAGATTACCTTTTTAACAGAAAGGCTAAAGGGCCAGTGTGTTAAGTTCACAGTGCATCACCTTTCATTTAGAACATCTCACTTCTGGGGGTTCTGTTTTATTTTTTTATTATTTACCCTTTATTATTATTTATAGCACCGAGGGTTCCTCAGTATACCTTGATATAATTGCATTGGTCTCCCATCAGTCAGACTGGACAGCTGTGCCATCTTTTCTGCAGACTACAGTGTCAGTTTTCGTAAGACAACTCTGTCCCCAAGTCCTTGTTTCACATGTGGTTCATAACAAAATCCAGGAAAGTCTGAACATTTTGTATAATTGTGTGCTGGGATTTTTACCGTTCACCCTCTCCTCTCCCCCTCATCTTCTGGGACAGACCCAAAGGAACACTGTGACTTACAAGATGTGCTGTGTGGAATGACTGCAGTGCCAGCTGATTTTGAAGAAAATCAGGGATTTTCAGGGATTTTTAGCAGTCATGAAGTTAAAAAAAAAAAAAAATTGAGAACAATTTCACTATATGGTGTTAATAGCCTGTGATTCCCTGAGTGCCCTAATTGTAGAAATCGGGATTGATGAATCACTCTAATTGTTTGTAGTTCATAAACATGCTATGTCCCTTTTAAATTACTAAGAAGATTTATTAGAACCTTCTTCTGACCAGACATAGTTTGCAGGATTATCTTATGTTTTCCTATATTTCCACTCAGTTATGTCTCCTCCTGCACCTCCCAGTCCTTTCTTACTGAGTCCACTAAATTTGGGTGAGTTCTGTATCCGAATCTGTCAGGTCTCTGCCATGGGTAAAACAATTCCCATGAATTTGCTGGATAAAACTGGTGGAACCCTTTCTGAGAAAAATAGTGCAGCACAAACTTTATTAATCAGGCTGAGATATCACAATTTGTTATCATAAATATGAATGAGCAGGGAGTGTCTCTCACAGAGAGAGCTTGTCATCTTTGCAACTATTACATGAGCCACTCTCATCAGCCAAGGGACAGTTTAGAGTGGGTTGGAGTTAGGATTTTTAGTGATACTGACTTTTGTGTAGTTTGAATAACAAAACAAGTGGTTTGCACACATTATTTCATCTTTATTCCAAAGCCAAAGTTGTGCTTAGGCAGGTACTTTGTGCCCATCAGCTGACAAAGAGTTATGTCCAGCAAATTGCCAAGGGAAAACAACAGGCAGGATAAAAAGTAGTGGATGACTGATTAAATTCAACAGGGTCTTTATTTTTCATTTCTTGGAAAATGCTCAAGAATCTTTTAGCTTGCATTCCAGGTCAAATTGCAGGTAACTGTTAGAGACCTCTTCATCACAGATCCCTACAGCTACAGTAATTTAAATTCATTAAGTGTTGCAGAAGTTAGTAATGATTTTAAGTAGTGGAATAAAATTACTTTCAGAAATGGTAAATTCCTTATGTGTTTTCTCCTCCCTTCATTTGGGTTATGGCTATCAAAATTATAATATTGACAATGAATTAAAGCCAACCTCATACCTAACAGGTTGCAGTCAAAATCCAGCTGTTTGTTTTTAAGAAAAGAGGCAAAATGAAAGTAATCCAGAACTAAGTGGGATGAAATGTTTGTTTCTGCCAGTTCTGTAAATTGTGTAAGTCTGCAAACTACATAGAAGACCTTTCAGTAAATTAACATACATCAAAAATAGTAGGGGAAACATGGATTAATCAGACATTCAGAAGTGATGAGTGACTTGAAACTGAGTGCAGGGAAACATCTCCCCTCTGTGATCTTAAGACAGTAGTGTTTATTGGGTCCCAGCTCCAATTTCCCTCGTATTTTTCCAGTTGAGGATTTTGAAGGCCTGAGATATGTTCCCTTCCAGAGACAAATATGCTACATCAAGGTCATGAGGAGGAACAACTTTAACCTGGCAAAGAACCTGTACCCAAACAACTTCAGCACTCAACTCCTCAAGCAGACAGCAGAGAATTTACAGCCTCAGCCTGCTCCAACCTCTCCATAATTATATATGCAACCCTACACCTCTGATAATTACCAGGCAGGCAAGAAGTTATCCTCTGGCCCCACATAAGGTGGTCTATTTTGTACCTTGAATTTCCCAGTGGAAACATCCCCTTAGTATGATTTCAGGTTGTGCTGCTGCATAAGGCCCATGTCTGGTTTGAGTGTAGCACAAGGAAAGCGGGGAGGGAAAGACAGTAAGGGGGAATATAGGTAAAAAGAAAGAAAAGCTTGATCCTGCAAAGCAGGAGGCATATGGCTACAGGGAGCTGCTGGTGCTGTGAAGGGTCAGGATCTCAGCTCGGGTGAGTGGGAGGAACAGTGATCATCTGCAGTGTAAGCCAGAATAACTCCTCACAAAATTCTTAGCACATTGCATGGTACTTTTGCAACTATATAGAGTATAGAGTTTCATACCTGGGGTACACATTATCCAGCATTGAAAGACAAGAGCAAGGTGTTTAAGGCAGATCTATAGAGGCTGCAATATCAAACCTTGAACATTTTCTTTGCTCAGTTCATAGAAGAAGCTGCTTTGTGAAGCACTGGACAGTTTTGGGAACCTGTGGAGAAACACAGGATGGATAAAGTGTGCCCTTTACCTTCCCCAATACAATCCTTTAGGGACAGTGTTGGTTCCTCTATCAATGAAGCTTTAAAACAAACTTAGGATTTATCAAGTGCACTGATGTAGAAAGCAGCACTGTCCATAGAAGTCTGAGTTTCTGGCTCAGGGAACCAGACCCTCCAGAGGCCCTACATGCCTTGTGCCAAAAGTCTGGAACAAAAGGACACGTTTCTGTGTGAAATCTGTCTCTTCCCACGCTTCATGCTTGCTAAGATGCATGCAGCCTTACAATGGAGAAGTGAAAAATGTGTGTATCTTACTAATTACATAAACTACACCAACCTGGGGGAATTTACAGGTGTGGGACACTCAGCTCACAGGTGACTCTGATTACACAAGATGAGATGTACCAAGGGCTGAAGGAAGTGGTAATTTTTTCCCCCTCACTTGCTTTTGTAGTGCTGCTGTTCAGGGAGCTAGAAGCAAAGATTGTTACAGTGAAAGGAGGATAGAAGGGTTTCTGCAGGAGCACAGTTAGAGCTGGATGAGGATTAGCTCAATAAGTTTGTGTTTTCTCTAGAAAATCAGCTCTTGTAGAGGGACTATTTGTCTGTGGGACCTGGGTGTCAAGCAGGGTGGCAGCCTGAGCTGTAGGGATACTTTTGGTGGGGCTGTTCAGAGAGAAAGGAGGGGTTTTGGTGCTTTCCATGAAACGTGTGTGCCAATACCACATGAAAATTACATCTTGTGCTGCCTGAGTCTGAATTGTAGATGCTCAGGAGGTGGTTGTTGGTGCCCCTGGGGTGGAGAGGGCTGTTGGAGCTGAGGACTCAGCATAGTGCTGAGTGTGTCTGAAGCTGGGGGAGCAGAGGGGCTGGGTGTCCCTGTCACTGCCATAGCTGCCTCCAGCCTTGCTGCCCAGCAGAGTTCTGTCCTCACTTACACAACAGCAATTTAGACCTTTGACCAAAGACTTAATTTATTATTAGGGACATATGTTTCTCATAACTATGGTTTCTGTCAGAACCCATGAGCATTAGGGGCTTTCTGTTGAGAATAATGGAAAATTCCCATTGAGCAAAGTTCCCCTACGCTGTGCCATTAACTTAGCTCCATATATCTTCAAGGGTGTGGAAAGGGAGGGTTTAAAATATTTTTAAACAATTAATTTTAAAAGCTTTTTCTTCCCTTAACTTTTCTCATTACAACTTGATATTAAGTTAAATAGTTTCATGAAACATTCTTCTTCAAATTAAAATTAATGTGTTTCCATTTTTATAACCAAGCAACAAATCTTTATATTTTTGGAGCTGAGAATATGCCAAAATCTATTTACTTAAAAAAACCTCCGCAAGCCAAAGTTAAAAACAGAAATGAGTTGGGGTAGTTTATATCTGAACCATAACGCAAATTCAAGGATCTTTCAGGCTAAAGTGTAAGGATTGCTGCATCTGATTCAACCAGGGATCTCTGCCAGGATGAAAGAGGAAGAAAAGTTAAGAGATTTAAACTTTTACTCCAGTAAAAGCTGATTTTTCTGTGGCATTTCAGTAGTCAATGATGATGTGCAAGGCAGAAAAAAACCAAAACTCCAGTTATTTATTTTGCAGATTTGATGCAATAGACAGCTAACTAGGAGAAGAGTAGAAGATGAATTATGGTCAAAAAGGAGATGGAAGCTCCCTTAATTACTTTCCTGATCTCAGGGGTACTTCAATAACTCTTTTAAACCTTGTTTCCTATGTTAACCTGGGTACTACATATTTCAAACTGGGCTAGTAAGTCACTAAAGGTAATGAGGACTCCATGGTGTGATGTGAGCCAGGGTCCCCCAGAAGCCTAAGGACACCAGATTTAATTGCAAGGTGTAGCTGATGAGCCAATAAAATCCCCAAAACCAAAAGCAGCAATATGGGGGCTGAGGTTCTGCCCACAAGTAATTGCTCAATGGTATAAAGCATTGCAGAGAAAAGCCAAAGTAATATTTTTGCTATTAGAGAAGGCAGAAATCAGTTCACTTGCTTCCTTGTTTTGATATCCTATGCATTTAAGAGATTAAATTAATAACAGTCTAAGATGACTATGTGGTGGCTGGGCTAATCTTTAAATATGTTATGGCAGAGTAGGGCTGCATCTTAATGTGGGTTATGCCTTATGTGATGGAGATGTTCACAAAGTCTGGAAAGCCACAAAACCAGCACTGGGATTTATTCAGTGTCAAAAATATGTTGCTTCCCAATCTCCTTATAATGGTTACATAATACTTGTATTTTGATTACAGTACTTTTCAACAGGTACCTTTGCTGCAAGTAGAGATAGAGGGGCTCCACAGAGTTTGACAAAAATGTGATTCTCAAATGTTGTGCCTTGGCCACGCTTGGCTTGCCACTCTCTCAGACTCCAGGTGCCCTTGGAGGGTATGTGCTATCCTTATCAAAGAGGATGCCTTCTTTGGGGTGGGGGATTATCTGCACACACCTGCCTGACACAGAGAGCCAAGCACACAGACTTGTCTGGCTGGAGACCAAAAAGCAGTTTTAGGGTACATCCATGTCAAACTTTTCTGCCTATTGCTTATGTTTTCCATTTCCGTTTCTGTTTGTGCTTGCAGAAACACCACCTTCTGTATTTGTGCCATTTCTTGTTTCTGGATACTGACTGTTTTCGCTTCTTCCTTCAGCTCATTTCAGGGGGAAAAACCCTAAATCATATAGAAAAGTTATCCTAACGAAATGTAGTGTGGGAAGTGCTTTGAGATCATGTAATGAAAGACCTCATGAAGTGCATGTCTTTGAGGAGATGTTTAGCTTACCCACTGTCTTGTTGCTGCCAAGTTTTTTGGTGGAAACATTTTTCAGTGGTAGGGGATGATGCTTTTACTCAGAGCAGATGTATAAGGTAAAAAAAAAAAAAAGATATTTATATCAAAAATTAGAAGGTATCAACCCTAAACTTCTCTATTTCTACTAAATCACTACTTTCTCTGAGGGAGAAAAATATATTTATGAGAGCATCTAAGGTGTCAGCTTCTTCATGTATTGGTGACAAGGCAGAAGATTTCAGCCTGATGGCAAGGACTGAAAAAAATTCATGTAGGTTATGAAGATGAACACTTTAGGCTTGCACAAGTGTCTGTCTCTTGCAGGGTTCTTGACAGCAGCCAGGGAGGCTCATAGGAGCACCACAACAGTGCCTGCTCCCTGGGCTCAAGAGCTCTCTCAGAGGCCCAGAGCTGTGCTGAACAGCTCAGTATGTGAGAAGAATGATATCTCAGCCCTGAAAACCCAACCATTATATTTGTTTATGCTTTTGGTTATTTGTAAGTTCCCTAAGTACCCCTGGGTGTGTGACTCTGAGGCTGCCATATTGCACAATGTGGTGGGTCAGATTGGAGCTACATTGCCAACCCCATTCCAGTAAGAGAGCTGGCATGAAGAAAAGATGACTGAATTAGTGGCCAATTGGGACATTTTCTGACCTACTCTTTAGGAACCAAGTCCTCTGAACTTTCCCATTATCCTTCGGCTTCATCCTTTTAATAGGGACCAAATCTCCATTAACAATTGAACACCGACAATAAGTGCCATCAGGAAAAGGAAATTCAATTTTAGTGGGGGATGACAGCCTTACCTTTTCGCGCTTAATTGGCCGTATTGTCTCCAAAAGTTAATTGGTTACTTAGTCCAGGTAGTTAGTAAAATGTTTAGCTGCGTCAAAAAGCCCAGGCTCCTACTGTTAATGGGGCATGAAATGGAATGTTTGATACTGCAAATAAAATCAGTGATATTCAAGGATGTTATGGTAGGTAATGCGTTGAAACTGCCATTTAATGGGTCCTGGAAGATTAGGGTAGTGTCAGCTGGAACCGCCCGGTCTCTTTTCTGACATTGTTAGTTGCCTCTTCATTTACTTAACGGCTGTCTGCACTGATTACATAGGCATAAAACTCCCTACAAAAAAACAACAGAGACACGCTCTATTAGCAGTCCAATTAGAACTATTTGCATATTACAGTTCATTTCTGCTTAAGTGAATCCCTAATACAACTTTAGGAAAAAAAAATTCTATTGTCATTTGAAAAAAAAAAAAAAAAAAGACAGGAAAAGAAAGGAAAAGCCTTAAAGGTGATCTCTTCTCTACCTCTTCTTTCTCCCTGGGTAAATTTAGTAAAGGTCCATAAAAAATAAGAGGTGGTGGAGCAGTCCAAAGGTAAGAGATTTCTGTTGCAGCCTTATGTGATGATGACGACTTTTTAAAATACCAGGAAAATCATGCCAACTTTTTTATATGGCCATTGTGGATTTTTTCCTAGATTGCTTTCCAATATGTTTTTTTTTTTTTTAAGTTTTCTTTAAGATATCCAAAAGTAAATGCTAGCTCAACCTTCACCTTGTGTTTCTTGAGCTAAATAGCTAATGTGTCTGAGAATGGATCTCAGGAGGAGCACACTTGATGCTGTGCAGTTCACCTACCCTATTAGCAAATGGTGGAAAATGATTCCTTCCCTTCTCCCAGCCCTCTCCCACACCCTTAGAGGCTGGAGCTAATAGGGAGGGAATACAGCTCTCTGCTCCTCTTGAAAATACTTTTGTCTAAATTTAAACCCATTGTCAAATGGCATAGGATAGACACCTTGGGACTGAACTGAAGCAGGTGAGAACAAATGCATCCAAACTATCAGAACTTCAGAGAAGTCATCTCCTGCAGGAAATGTGGGAGACTTGGGATGACCTAATTGTGGCCTTCAAGTACCTGAAGGGAGCCTACAGGCATAGAGACATTTTATAAGGGCATGTAGTGACAGGACAAGGGGGAATGGCTTAAGACTGACAGAGAGTAGGTTTAGATTAAATGTTGGGAAAAAATTCTTTACTCTGAGGGTTCTGAGGCACTGGCACAGGCTGCCCAGAGCAGCTGTGAGTGCCCCATCCCTGAAAGAGTTCAAGGCCAGGTTGCATGGGGCTTGGAGCAACCTGGGATAGTGGAACATCCCTGCCCAGAGCAGGGTGTTGGAAAGAGATAAACTTTGAGGTCCCATCCATTCTATGTCTCTGTGAAGTAAGAGAAGCTGGAACTGGTGGTGGATGCTTGCTGGAGGCCTCTCTTTACCTATCTGTAGAATGGAAAGAAGAATATCTCTATGGCCAAGTCACTGTGGGACTTTTGTTTAAGTGAGAGCAGTGCTTTGAGCTCTGCATCTGCAGTGGCAGCAGCTGTGGCCAAACAAACAGCAAGAGAGCTGGGGGCCGTAGAAACAGAACTCTGCAGGACTCTGAGGTGAGGGCTTCTTTAAAACAATAGCAATATTGCTAGTAATAACCAAAGGAAATAATTTCTACTCTTCCTTCAATTTCTGCTTTCCTGTAGTCTGCTGAGCCTGTTGTATTTAAAGGCCTTTTTTTAAGATGGAAATTACAATTTGTGCACATGCTTGCTCGCAAGGTGGGTAGGCTGTTTCTCCTGTGAAATAAAAATGCTGATTTTTTTTTTTTTTCCATCTCTTTTGTTAGCCTGTTTCCCAGGGCCCCACTCTCATGGAAACCTGGGGATTGACGACCAGCAAGAAGCTTCTCACCTGCCTCTTGGCTGGGATATATCTCTGAGGGTCTCCAAGCCGGGCTGGCTGGGTGGAAAAGCTGAGCTGGTTGATTGGTACTTGGATTAGAGGCACCTACAGGAGCCCAGGGGAGATCTTTGATGTTCAAATGCTAGTGTAAATACCGACAGAGTTATTTCCAAAGCTCGCACAGTTCAATTCCTTTTTACATGCAGACCTAATTTCACAGGTCAGCCAACCCACCTCCGCTATTATCTGGATTTAGCGATTAATAGAGGATTTCAGTAGTTGACTGTGACAAATAGTGACTAGGGAAGGGAGAGGGGGGGAACTGTTCTAAAACAAGGTTTTTAACAGGTCGTTCTCCCCAAATCCATTATTTTTACTCTGACACACAAACAATTGCAAACAAGCCCAGAACCAAGAAAATCCCTCAATGCAAAGAGTGCAATTTTCTGTCTCCTTCCACCCCTGCCTTGCCCATCAGAGGAGTCACAGTGTGCAATATGTATTGTTTTTATGCCCTGTTGGGTCCTTTGTGTGCGGCCTCCTGCTTTCTATCTAACACTCATTCACACTTCCCAGAGATGAGTATTGTCAGACAAAACTCTGGCACTCAAACTCCCGGGGCTGCCCAGCCCCAGAGGGCACAGCCACGGGGGGACAGACCCTCTGCCCCCACAAACACTCCCTGCCAAGAAAATGCCTTTCTGGGAAAAGATTGCCTGCTAATAAAACAGACCTAAATCAGTAAGNAATGTCATGCCTAGTGGAATAGCAATTCACAGAAAACATGGGATAAATCATTAGTTCCAGTTTATTCTACTTTTATTTACAGCAAGGATTTCTTTACCACTGAACAGAATTGATTGCTGGTGAGGGACTATTTGATTATTAGTGTGGGACTACTTGGGCACTGTGGTAGTCACAGAGGGAAGGTGGCTTTTTTGGGTGCAGAGGAATTATGTAAAGGCTTGATCCATCGTGTGGGAACGTGTGCCTCTTTCTAAGGGTTATTCTGCAGAGAACTCCAGATTCTGGAAACCATTTTATTTCCATTAATTAATGTGAGCTAGCAGAGGATTTGTTGATTTAAAACCAAAAAAAAGGATAGATTATTAGGTACTGCAAATAAAATCTACTCACTTATTTGTTAATCACAGTGGTAATTTTATTTTGCTTCTCTGTGACTGAGAGGGGGGAGTCAGGTTGCCAGTTGCATTTTGCATTTATGATTAGATTTCCTTACTGATCCTCCTGGGATTTCCAGTACTGAAACAGGAGAAATTTATTTACTTTTATTTGTGTGTTTTGGGGTTTTTTTTGTTCAAATTTTTTTTCCAACAGTCTTATTCTAAAAATATCCAAGTTTTGCCCTCAAAAAATTTGCCAGAGGCTTTCAAACTAAAAAGCTACTTTTTGTTGCCACTTGGAAATTTGCATCGCAAACTCTGGTGAACTTTAGCTGCACGCTGATGACCCGTGTGCCTGCGAGCCAAGAAACTTGCCTTGTAAAGGGAATACAAGGGCTGAGAAGCTCCAGGGTCAGCTGGAGCCAGGAAATGCAGTGTCACAAGAAAAACAATTTGCATGAGTCGTGCAAAAATAAATGCGCGTATTGACATCTCTGGGCCCGAGTCAAACTCTGAGGGTGGGTCATTCTATTCTGGTTTTGTGCCTGTCTTTTAGGGAAAATCAGAGCTGTTTTGTTATTTTGTTTGTGTAACCAAGAGTCATCTTTCTCCAGTCTTGGTTTGCCTGTGTGGGACTGGAGTCCAGCTCTGGAGCCCTGGCTCTGAGCAGCCTTGTCCTGACCTGGCGCCCAGCAGCAGGATCACATTACTAATGAGTGCATGTTTGAGCTCAATTAAAATAAATACATTTTACAAAACTCAGCCCAGTTTCAAATATTCAGGCAGCTGTCTCTGCCAGTCACCTGCCAGTTTGTGGCTTCAAGTCCTTTGCTCTAACTTAAAATCCTCTTAGCCTCTGCTCAGGGACAAATGACTTTTGTTGTTCCTTTTTGTTTACTGCTTTGGCTGTACACACAACCCTTCTTGGAAATCGCTTCTTTCCCAAGTATGGTGCTTTGGCACATGAAATAATTTGGCTTTGAAAAAAAAACCAACCAGCTCGCAACGTTTCCAGTATGTTCTGGTCCCACTGCAAGGGAAAAAAAAAAAAATTTAAAAAGCCAAAACAAGGGAAGAGTGGATTCCTCACTTGTTGAAGAACTGGCAGAACAAATCTGCTCATTAAAGAGAACACAGATTTAAAGAAAACAGGGTATTTCTTACTTTTTAATATCAGGGTATATCTTTCAAGATGTTTTGCAGTATTTTGGGGGAAAAGGAGGCTAAACCATATTTTTTCTTATTTTATTTCTTTTTCTCTTTGCTCTTCCTTCTGTTAAGCAATGGAAATTCCTATGTTGACAACGCTGCTTTACATCCAGCCTCCTGACTGCAGCACATTCCTTATTTCCACAGCACTTCCATAGTAACTTCAGTCCCATTTCTGCTGAACAAGATACTCTAATATATGTATGTGTGTCTACTCATATAAATAAATACATTCCCTGCCCTCCGTAATTGCATCAGTAGCTTCCAAACTTGTTGAAACACAGGCTCATTGTTAGCTTCCTGAATCAGCTGTGAACAACCGTGTTCTCATGAGCCATCCTAAAAATTTATAATCAAACTGGTGGTGGGGACAATGCTGCCATTGACCACACTAAGCACTCACTGAAATTTACAGACCCATTGAGTACCTCTTCCAGCCATTTTTCTCTGGTTATGTCTTTCAAAGTCACAATGAACACTTGTGCTTTCTTCAGATTTATGAAACTCCTCCATGTTTTATAATTTTATTTGTTTCTAGCTCTTCTCTGGGCTGTACCCATGTGGTCCTGCTAATTCAGCATCCAGTACAGAATTACAGGTACACGTGTAACAGAGTTTTGGCAGACAGAGCTTTTTAAAGCCAATGGCAATTTCATGCATAAGTATCCAAAGGTATTGTCTGACCCTCAAGGACTCTTGTGGTTAGACATGGATAGCGAGCATTTGATTACCTGTGTGCACCTTTAATTGTATCAAGGTGTGTGTAATTAAAAATGAAGTGCCTGATTCCCTGCTCCGTTACTCCATTTCATGCTGGAATGATTGAAAGGAGCAGGATTGTGCCCTGCTGAAAGTGCTGTAGAGGGGTGTAAATGTGTTCTCTGGTAAGTTTTGGTAGAGTTTATGAAGGAACTTGGGAAGGTTATCTTTCTCTGTGGATGTCCCATCCCTGGCAGAGTTCAAGGCCAGGCTGGATGGGCCTCTGAGGAACCTGTTCTGGTGGAAGGTGTGCCTGCCCACAGCAGGGGGTGGAATGACATGATCTTTAAGGTCCCTTCCAACCCAAACAATTCTATGACTCTACATTCCTCTATATTTAACAAACCCATAGAATGAAAACATACCAACACATGCTATGTTTTCATCATTGATTAACCAGTTTCATGACCTTTTCAGTACAAGAAATAATTGTCAGTTTTACCTAACAATAAATTGATCCCATTATTCAGTATAGGATATTCCACCAATTTCAAACTGGATGCTTATTAAAGAAGCCAGCTACTTTCTATCAGTGTCATGCACATGAAAATAAGCAGGGCTGTTATATGGCATCTATGACAATGGCAGGACAAGCCATAAACACAAACATTCACACACAGCCAGGTCTCCAAAGCTCCTGTTTGCCAATTACAGTAATGCTGATGACATATCTAGTTTAACGCACACAGCATTAAAATAGTTCCCCCTTTTCTAGGAAAATCTAATTACACCAAGCCCAAGCACTCAATCAAACCTGTTATTCTGTGGCTAAACAGCCCAGTGTTAATGCAATTTGAGGAGATCCAGGCCGTGACTGGGAACGTCATGTATTAACAATATCTAATGGGAGCTCCCGTAGGTAAATGAATATGCTAACAAGCAAGGTCGCTGCTAAATCTAATATCTTTAAGCTGTTTAATTCCAAACAGTCCCTTAATAAATCAATTGACCGGGAGAGCTGATGCCCCTATCAATTATTCAAGAGGGCAAATAAATATTTCAGATGATTTGATAGGAAGGCTAGTGTTGGCCTTATAGAAAGCTTTGCATTTCATTAGCCTCTTGCTAAAAGTTTTATAATGTGCAGAACAGTGGTGGTTTTCCCTAATCTCGAAACTCCAAGTGTGGGGAAGAAGAGGCTGAGGTATCCTGCTTCAACCACCTCATCTACCAGGGACTTGATGACAGCTGAGACAGGAAGAGATGGGAATAGTTTCAGGCTTCCTAGTGACAACTTCTCCACCCCAACAAATGATGAGAGGAAAATCAGAACACACTTTCATTTCTGGGGAAACCAGAAAAAAAAAGAGTAACCTTAGGAAGCTCGGATTAGTGGTTAATGCCACGTGCCGTGCTGCCTTTTGTAAACGAGGGAAGTCATTTATGTTTGTATTGGAGTATTTGTGTGTTTATGTTAACACTGAGCTGTGATTCAGGTTTGCCAAATGCAATTCCCTTGAAGGAAAAGCAGAGTTATTAAAAGAGGTGCTGCCTGTAATTGATCTGCATTAAGTAAGTGAAGCTTGCAAAGTGCTTGAGATACTTGAATGGAAGAAGCCAGGAGTGCAAAATATTATTCTATAAGAGAAAAAGTATTATCATTGTATATGAAAAATTGCTGATCATTGAAACATGTGGTTTATTATAAAATCAATAAAGACAAAGTTACGGGAGAAAGGCAGAGAAAATGTATCTGATGCTGGAGAACAAAGGAGAGGGAAGTCCCTGAGGAAGCTCCTTATTTAAGCGTGTGTAAATTTGCTTGCCTCTGCCCAATCCATTTATACCACTAATACAGATTAAAAGTCAATGATTACTTACATAAGCATTTCAGTTTATGGAAAGAAACCTGTGCCACAAAAACATGATCTATTGTTCTGCAATACGTCTCTGTACACGGATCTGTGTCTCCCTGTGATAAGTCAGGGTCTCATTCCTGCCAGAGCTCTCCTACCCATGTCTCTCCTCCACAGAGAGTCCCTGCAGCAGAAGGCTGAAGAAACAGGCTTAGGGTGTAAGTGTGTTGGCACCAAAGTCATCAACACCGAGCCTGAAGCCTCCCACTGAGCCTCATCACTATGGAGAACATAAAAAATGAGATTTCTTGCAACAACAGCAAGCGAGGAGGTCTCTGCCTGGCATGGTGCTCACAAGGGAGCTCAAGCTCCCCAGCAGTGCTCTCCACGTGGCCTGGGTTTGTGTTCTGATGAGAAAGGGGACTAAAATCCTGCTTCCTCCAGAGTTATAGACTGTATGAAACTCTCCAAAGGGTGGTTTGCAAAGATTTCCTCCCCACTAATGCAGCATAAGGGATTTTCTACAGTATGAGGGTGAAGAGTTCCAGCTACAAAAGTCCTTTTGGTGGGAAGATTGTTTAAAAATTAGATGTAAGGCAAGCTTTTAAATAATTTTGGACCCATAAGAAAACACTACACTTTCAGAACTTGACTAGAAAAGCTTCTGACACTCCAGACTGGGTCCTCAGCAGAAATAGTCTGATTTACGCCTCCTCTAGAGCAGGCTCTTGGTTCTTTCTGCTTCTTCTCCCTAAATAGCAAGATCCATATAAAAATCACTGAATGAGGATCTTCTATGGCAGCAGTTTTACATTGCAAATTACTCAATGAGGTATGAAAGAAACATCTCAGCTGCACAAAATCATAATTTAAATGTTAGGTTTGGTTTATTTTCAGCGGCATGACTCAGTGGGGTAGATCTTCTCTATGGCACTGAAAGTAAAATCTGGCCAGGTTTAAAATCCAGTGCAGGGATTTCAACTCAATCATTAAGTAACCTTTTTCTTTAACTGAAAATGCCATGTTGTCATGCATGTGCTGGAGCTGAGCCTGCAATGCAACAGAACATTGCATGGCAAAGTGGGAATGGGAATTACTCTGCATATGGAAAATGCAACAGGAGTAGAAGGATATTAAGGGATAGTACAATCATTTACTAAACATAAAATTTGAATACTAAACCACTTTTTTGTTTCTTTAAAGTTCAGTTTCTAGTTGTTTAAAAAAACCAGCTTGCTTTAGCAATGAAATCTTTACTTGCAGAGAATGTATGGTTCCCATAAACTCATGTAACAGTCCCTGTTCCTGTTTTCCAGAGGAAAGACTTTTTCAATCTTTTGCAAAAGCTATTTCTATTGGAGAGGACACAATCCATAGGAATTTCTTGGAAAAATAAAGGTAAAGTTATATGAAAATTGGTGTCAAACCTTTTTTTTCTTTCATTTACTTTCCCATTAAAATAGCAATTCTCAAAACATTTTCTTTAGATTCAGTTCATGATAGGTCTTTCAGATTCAGCTATCCTTGGGGACCTCAAGTGTTGGTGAGGATTTTATGAAAATATTGATGCAGAAAATCACATGAAGTTTTTTATTATATTGAATTTTGGGGTTCTGGATAAGGAATTCTGGAGTAAGTACATGACAATCCGGTTAGTAATTATTGAAGCTTTCATATTTCTTTTACTCCCATCATTTCAGATTTCCATGAAGGACAGGGGGATTCTAGTGGGATTCTAGCTATGGAGTAAATATACAAAAATGCTCTGATTTGTCAGCAAAGCTTTTGCTATTAGCAAGAGTTGTTTTGAAAATGTGGCTCCTCACAGAAGTACACAGAGATGCTGTTGGCGTCACTTTTGTCCTTTTGTTCTTTTTCTTTAAAAAAAAAGAAGAAAAAGATAAAAGAAATATATAAAGAATAATAATGAGAAAGTGTTCATCTAACTCATTCACAAGGTTCTACCTGCCATCCCTTATGCTCAATGAGGATGTGAGGGCACTGTTAGGCATATGTGCATGTAAATTACCTCTAACTGCACATCTCTATTATAGGCAATTACACTAATGTGCTAGAATGATACATTTAGTGTCTTCAGAAGATAGAAGCTGGGTGGAGGGCAGACTGATTTGAAGATCAATCTGGATGAAACAAAGAATGGTATTTATTTGGCAGACCACTGGGGAGAGCTGGCTAAAACTGCAGAATGAGATAACATTAGCCATTTGATAAGTGAGGGTTGCAATTTAGGAGTCTTATTTGCTTTTAATTTAAAAAAAAAAAAGTATGTGGATTTCTAGGCTAAGATTGGGAACTACTTTTCTCTGTATAATAGGTATCTCAAGCAGTATGAATTGACAACCAGGAAACGTGCCAGGTGTTTGAGTTTGGCCTATCCAGTCTGTGCCTCTATTCAGGTGTCAAAATGTGGATTCTTATACTCACACATGCAGGGCAGAGCCCCTGTGGTCACTCCCTGTGAGCAAGGAAAAGTGGTACCAGCTTTGTCTGTGAGGTTCCCAGAAAAGTTAGGAAGTGTTTCTTTATGGAGAAGGGGAATTCAATGTACTTGCCTGCCTGTGCCTTCACCACTTCACTCCTGAAATGCTCTTTGCTGGACAACTTCTGTTGACTAAAAAAAAAATCTGAATTCATAGCAGCAGTAACTTTGGAGGCATTTGTTCCATCCTGGCTGTTTTACAGCTTTGTGCAGAATTTAGGTGACTTTATATTGGTGCCTGAGTCTCAAATGCTTAGAAGTTACAGGAGGAAAGTTCTTGCTGCTACAGCTAAGGAGCCTTGAGGTGTGGAGGGAGAAATGTCTGGATTAAGTCACTAGCTGTTCCCATGACTTTTCCACCCACAGAACCACCATTCTGCTACTTGTTCATGTCCTAGCCTTGCTCTTGCTTTCATTTAGGAAGAAACAGAGGAAAGTGCATGAGATTACCTGTGAGGGCTGAGTGACAGCTCAGGTGGCACCAGTATCCGATATTGGTATCATAACATGAGTTTTCTATTTCTGTCATTGTTTTACATGTGGCAATCCCTACGGGGAACTTAAGACAGAGACTTTTCATACTATGACAAATGCATAAACTTAAGATGCAATGACATCTGAAAGATTATTATCTGATAATGTATCTTTTTGTATGCACCAGTACAGGCTGGGGGCTGACCTGCTGGTTCTGGTGGACAACAGACTGTCCATGAGCCAGCAGAGTATCCTTGTGGCCAAGAAGGCTAGTGGTACCCTGGGATGCACTAGAAAGAGTACTGCCAGCAGGTCAAGGGAGGTGATCCTGCCCCTCTGCTCAGCCTGGTGAGGCATGTCTGCAGTGCTGTCTCCAGTTCTGGGCTCCTCAGTACAAGGAGACATGGAGCACCAGGTCCAGGAGAGCCACTAGATTAGTTAGGAGCCTGGAACATCACTCCTGTGAGGAAAGGCTGAGGGAGTTGGGCCTGTTGAGCCTCAAGAAGAGGTGAATGAGAGGGGACCTCATTCAAATTGTAAAAGTGTTTGATAATCCTGACTGCTTGCAGGTGACAAAATGAGCACACTTCCCTTCAGAAGGACACTGGCCAGGTTGGTGTTATAGGGACACAAGTGCACGAAGATCAAATGGTGGGACAAAATTTTGTGCATTTTTGAGATGTGGGGGGAAACAAGAAACAGTGGATAGAGGGGAAAAGAAACACAAAAGAGATACCACTCTGTTCTGTATGTGAACAAGAGGCTAAACATCTTTATCTGAAAAACTTAGCAAATTTTACACCGAGGACCTGCTTTTTGCAGGGATTTGCTTTGCATGCTACAGGCTGCTTTAAAGAGTTTTCTGGTTTTACATTTGGCTGCACCATGAGGAGATTACTTCCTGATGCTTAATAAATGCAGAAAAGATATTCGTAGGGCCACGCATTTGCACACACGCACGCATGCAACTCAGATGCCCAGCAGATAAGTGCAGTATTTTTGTTTACAAGGAGATATTACACTGGAAATCCTATTAGCAATCAGACAGTCTGCTGGCTGGATTTAATAAACTTCAACCAAAGGAGTTATTCCAGCTGGCACATTAACCCCCTAAAGGCTTAGTTTTACATTTCAGATGCTCCCCTAACTTGAGAAGGGATGAATGCACTGTAGGCACAAGTTAAGTTTTGCCAGTTAAAGGGTTTAAGATCAAGACAGAAATTCATGGACACTCCAAGTAAGGCGATTTTACTGCACTTACATCTGCAACACGGGGATGCTGATGCATCTGAAAGAATGCCTTGTCATCACAAAATCTGCCCCCAGCTCTAACCTTAGTCCCATGGAGTTTGGCACTGTGAGAAGAATGGAGGGACACATCCCTTTCCCAGGGAGCAAGGCTGTGATTTGGAAAGGGGATATAGGCAGTCAGGCTGCAGCCCCTCAGCCTCTGTCTGTGTAAGACTGGCTGCACCATCCTAGCTTAAAAAGGTACCAAGCAGATGGAGAGTAGGGAAATAGGATGCAACATACACAAATTAAAAAGTCGCAGATGTGGTAGACGCATATCCTATTAGTTTTGTCTGGAGCTGGTTGAAAAATGCTTGAGATAAAGATTCAAATGGTTGCTAAAAAAAAATAGTGTTGAGATACATAAGGATTTTAACCTCCTTCTAGCTTTACCTTGTGCCATTTCACTCACCTTGGGGCTGGGGATGTGCACAGTGAGAGTCAAAGTGAGAGGCTGGAGAAAGAAAACAGTGTTAAAATAACCAGAGTGCTTGAATGTCTGAACCTCTAATGTGTGATATTTTTTATGTTTACACCCTAAAACCTGTTGACTACTTGTGCTCTCAGGTACTGTCTTCAAAGGTCCTGAAATCTGTAATCAGATTTGAAATGCTTATTTTTATTGTCAAATGATAATTTGGGCCCTGGTTCAGGAAAAGAAAATTCAGATCTGAGTTTTTCTTTGGTCAAGTGTTAACACAGGATCAGAGAATCCTGAAATGACTCTTTTCAGCTGTTATTTGTCATGTATTTTGAGCTATTAGCAGTGATTGCACTCACAGTTTATGACTCTTTCTCAGCTTATTTAAACTCAGCCCTCTCCCTGTCTGCATTTCTAACTGGATATCTTTTCCTGAGGATGAATCATTCAGCACCACAGCTCTGATTTCCACTCTCCTTTACTCTCTGTGAACTGAGTATGTTTGACAAATTCTGATCCTTTCTGAAAATACCTGGCTTAGTTTTACAATATTATTTCTTTTTATAGCCCAAAGCCCAGCAGGTGAAGAAAAAAATGAAGACAATTTGGTAAATAATGAACACAGGGATGACATATTGTTTTCCTGCAATGAGGAATAAATGCACTTTATTAAGTGACCTTTACTCTAGTGGCTGCCAAGAAATTGGAGATAATAAAGCTCTTACTTGAAGAGGATTTTAGTTGAGAGGGAGTGTTCCTTAAAAAAAAAAAAAAAGGGAACCATTTCTTTATTAAAACATTGTAGCAACATCGGTATTGGCTAAAGTGTGTTATTGAGACCATTTGTGATGTTGTTCTGTCTTTCTTTTAATTAATTTATCCTTGCAAATCCTCTGATTGAATTACTGTATTGAAATGAAAGTTTAATTCCCCACTTTTCTGGCTTGCAAATCTTTATCCTGGGTCTTGCTTTACTGTTCCACCTCTTTCCAGGAGGCAGAGCGTGTTTGCTAGGGATGGCACCGGGGCTGGCGAGTGCCACCTGCCCTGCCCGTGTTTAGCCATTGTTTCCATGTATCATCATAAGCAACTTAATCAGCTTTTCATCTGAAGGGATTACCATGACCAGGGACCAAGAGGAATCTTTCCACTGGTTTCAGTGTGTTACTGGTCTAATCCTAAGCATCAGGGAAGGCTGAGAGAGAGGACAAGGGACTCTGTGCGTGTTGCTGTGCAGGACAATGTTCACTGTGCATGAGATGCTGAAGTTTTAGGGTGGGTTATGTCTAGGAAGGCATCAGCCCTCCTGTAGGGCATGTCCAGAGTGAACCATTCACATGCACCTGTAGACATCCTGTGTTTGTGGGGTTTAAAGGTTTTATATGTCAGGCAGGAGATTTAGCTCTAGAACAAGGTATAGTTTCTTTAGGTGGGGTTGTATTATGTAATAGTATCACAGAATGGTTTGGGTTGGATGGAACCTTAAAGTTCACCCTGTTCCAACCCCCTGCCATGGGCAGGAACACCTTCCACTAGACCAGGTTGCTCAAAGCTTTGTTAATCTGCTCTTGGATGCTTCCAAGGATGGGGCATCCACAACTTCTCTGCGTGAGTTTTTCCAGTGCCTCAGCACCCTCACAGGGAAGAATTTCTTCCTAAAACATAATCTAAATCTTCTCTCTTTCTGTTTGCAGCCATTCCTCTTTGCCTTACCTCTCCCTGTCTTCCTTGTAGGTCCTTTTCAGACACTGGAAAGCTGAAGATCTCCATGCAACCTTCTCTTCTCCAGGCTAAACAGCCCCAGCTTTCTCCTGCCTGAAGAGACAGAAATATTGCCCCAATAACACCACAGTCACTCTTCATTTTGACAGAATGTATTTTGTTTGTGCACCCTATCTCTTTCATACGGTTAAGTTTAGGGGTAACTTCCACTGATGTTTCTGCCCATGAAACCTACACTTAGGGCTCACAGACACCAGTCAGTAAGAGCTAGACAGCTCTTCTCACAGGGATAAATATGTTCTTTAATGTTCAATTAGGGATGAGCTAGACCACGTAACAGGCTCATCATCCAGCAGCCAGTTCCTGGGGGAAGTCAAAGCCCAAAACCAAAACCAAAGATCTGGTCCACAATCCCCACAGCCAATGCCACCATGTTCTGAGCGAGGACTAGGGACATATCCTGCACTAGAAGCTGTGGTTTGAGCTCAAGCACTGACTGTGGGGTATAGGTGTATGTTAAAGGATGTCATATCCCACCTTAAATATGTATGAGTGAAAATGAGGTTAGCTACTGGTAAGGGAGGCTGACAGAGGATTCAGAACATGAGCACACAAATCCTTTTTAGAGATCATCCCCCCCAAGTTACTAAAAGCATCAAGGAAGAGAAAAAGAAGCAGAAATATAAAATGCAAGTAGCACTTTTTAATAGATTTTTCTTCCTTTTCCCTAAAGGGTTCAGCTGCAGAGAAAGAGTGGAACATAATAATCCTTAGCATTTATATAGCACTTTACATTTCCAAAGCTCTGTACAAACATTAACTGATCAATCTTCACAACACCCCTGTGAGTTAGGGATGTATGATTAACCCCATTTTACATTGGGGGAAACCATAACATTTCAGAGCCTGACGTCCCCCTCTCCTCAAGAGGTTCCTGGCACTTGCAGATCCCAGGAATTCAAATAGGACTCATCCCTGACACTTCTGAGCACCAGGCTCTTTGCCACTGCCTCAGGGCTACATGGCCAGTCTGTGCCTGCTGCTCCAAAGGCTCTGTCTTCCCTTCCCTGCTCTAACTGTTGGACAGCCCGTGCTTTTCCACACCTCTGCCTTTCCATTTCCTCGGTGGAGTGATACCAGTGACTGGAATTTCAAGAAGCAAAACCTTACCTGGTTAATGTGCCTTGCCCCTTATCATGACCCACGAGACTTTTGTTACATTTTCTCTCCCCCTCCCTGGCTGAGTAGGGGAGGGATGGAACTTCTTTGGTGGGTACCTGGCAAACGTCTGGGGTCAACCCTTCACAAAATGTATTTTCTTTTCCTTTTTCTTTCTTTTTTTCTTTTCTTTTCCAACCCCTGGAATGATTTAGGCTGAAATGTAATCCTGTGCTGAGTGAAAGCACACAAATACAATGATATACCTGCTACTTGATGCTTTTCTCCCCCATTCTTTTATCAACCTTTTCTTGATAATTTCCTGTGTTTTAGAGAAAATGGCAGGTAGAGTAGGGGATTAATGCAAAAATACAACTATCTTATGGTTTTTTTTCCTTGTGAAGAAATAAATAGATGTCTTTAACTTGAAATCTTGCTGTAAATTGTTGAATTGTATTAACTTTTTCATGCTTACTGAGTTTCCATCCCCTGAGCATGTGTTGCCTCTTCAAGCAGAGCTCTGCTTTTGCAGGAGCTGAAGCTATGTGGCAACGCTCTCATTTTGTTTCCCTCCCTGTTTTGCTCCTTCAGCTTTGGATTCCTGAGCCACAGTTTCTTCCATATTAATTCATCCTGGGTGCCTGTCAGGAGAAAACCAACACATTCACTCAGAGAGGTGCCCAGCTGTGGCTGGAAGGGGTTTTTCCCAAAGTTGTGTCCTATAGGCAGGGATGGCTCAGCATGACATCCAGCAGGATCTGGATCATGACCAGAGTGGGAGAAGGTTCTGCACCAGCTGGTGGGGGCTGACCTCAGCAAAGGTCACGCAGAGAATGCAAATAACAGTTGCAAACACTGAGAAGAGCCACTGGATGTCCCAGTGTAGCACATTTCTCCTCCACCATGTGACATCAGGTACTGCAGAGCTCATGGGGGTCACTGCCACTTCATCATCAATATTCACTCCTTTGGGCCTCCTAATTTTCTTGAAGAATGTTGTATCTAGTTAGGAAATGCATTTCTTGGTGTCCTTCATCTAAAATAGCTCTTAAGAAGGAAGACGAACAGCTCTAAATAAGACTGATGGAGAAGAAGGATTAAACAATTTAAATAATTTCCTCAGGTGTCATTGCTTTGAGTATTTTGCACATTTATTAATTTATTCACCTAGAAAACATGGCATTTGCTGCAGCAACAGAAGGCTCAGGTCTGGATTGATACTCCATTTCTGGAAGAAAACTGTTTCTTCTGCACTGGGATGTGACCTGTAGTCTATTGCTTTTCATCTGTATTACTGAATCTTCTGTTTTGGGAGCTGCTCAAAACAGCTTTTCATTCTGAATGCTAATCAAAAGAGTGTGTTAATTAAATATACTTCTGATGAAACTAGTTTGAAATGAGACATGCAGACTGGAGTTTGCCCTTTCTGAAGTTAATGAGAGATATTGAGGGGCCAGGATTTTTTTTTGATGGGGGAGCTGCCTACTGATATAGAGATGAGTATTATTGTAATGAAGACTTATAAAAACTGATTTCTGTTGTACCTGAGATTGGTGGGGTCCCTCCACATTTGCACTGGTGAAAGAGAAGCTTTGAATTTGGTCCCCTACTACTTAAAAATAAGTAGTTGCCCTTTAAGATGTAAATCTATTGAAATCCAACCTTAGACATTGCCAGGGTCACTCTGCTTATTACTTTATGACATTTCCAGATTAAAGGTGCAGTGGGGGCTCACATTAATTTGCTTTATGTTTGACTAGAAATGCTTCCCATCACTATTAGAGCACACTTGGAGCTCTCTTCATTTTAGAACGCTTGTCAGTCATTCGAGAATGATATGCCCTACGTCTGGGATGAATAAGCACATCATATATTAGTCAGAGGCTTTTCCTCTGGAGAGGCTCAAGAGAGCTGACAACTACTTCCAAGGAAGGTGAAAAACATACCCATCCCAGCAGCTGAATGAAGGAGGAGCAGGGAAATATTCTGCTAAATGTTATCTGCTGAGGTGATTGAAAGCATTCAGCCAGTTGTCCTGTGCTGGAAGATTTTAGGACTCATCTGTGGGAAATGGGGACCAACACTTCCAGATGCAACCCTGTTCTGTAGGAAAGAAACCTTCCATGGGGAGCTTTTTACCCCCAGGTCCTAGGCAGTAGAGAGGCTTTTCTTTTCTATTTCATTTATTCCACTGATTTCCATCTTGAAGTCTTTCTGAGGTTTGTTATCAGCTTTGAAGCTGTCTGCATGCTTCAAGAAGTGATGGTTGTACTATGAGGGTGGAAGTGATGGAGTAACTCTTGTTTACTGGGCAATATTGGAGCACCCCAGCATGGGAAATATTTGCTTCTGCTCTACCAACAGACAGAACATCAGCCTGGAGATTTGTTAATATTGTTACACAGTGAGAGGGTTTTTGCTGAATGTCACAGCAAAATCCCCTTTATGGCTCTTTAACAAAGTGTCCCCCTTGCAACACTGTGGGTCACAAATCCTGCAAAAATTGGGGAGAAAAATCAAAATAAAAGAAACTTTAGCATTTGCTTTTGAAAGTTTGTGGTTGCTTGAAGCTGAAGCTCAAAGCCAGTTGTGGAAACACCCTTCTCTAAAAATACAAGGCCTGATTCTGAAAGACATGTGTGAGAATTGCTTTCCCTAGAGCCACCAAGTTTTGGGTACTGATACAGCAAAAGAGGCATAAATATCTTTACTTTTATACCAAGGCCAGTGGAAGTGTCTATGCACTTGATGTGTGTGTGTTTAAATGTCTGGTGTCCCTGGCCAAGGAGTTTTGGAGGATCAGGTCCTTCAGTCTCAAGTGATGAATTTCAGGAAGCCTTAAATGTCCTCTTTTGTTTTGCAACTTCATTGAGAAATTTTTCAAAAATATGGATTGGCCTAATTATTTATTTTTCTGCCATCAGAATTAGTTCTCTGAATGCAGTCTCTTGAAGGAATGTGATGACAATGTGGTTAAAATACCATCAAAAATATGACACTTCTGTGGAGGCAAATTAGAACTGTAGTGAGCAACACAGAGGCTCTCAAATGTTTTATTCACAATTAACTGTGTGCTAATGTGGCACCTTGAAAAGGAAGACAGTGAATTTCTGACTGATCTCTGTGTCTATCCATCACTACTTGTGACTGACCCCTACTTCTACCTACCCCTGTTCAGCCCCTCTCAAAGGTATATCCACAGCTGCAGATCTGCTCACCCAGCAGCTTTGTCTGGTCTCACTGCTCTTTTCCCTGGAAACATGTATTTCCTGTTCCATATGATCCTCTAAAATACTTTACAGAGCAACATTACCTGGTAGAAACTCACATTTTCACAAACTCAGTGCAAAAACTGCAGCAACCATTTGACTTGTGCATACCCACAGTTAGATCTTAAGTGCTCCATCCTCTCTCTCTCCAGCCTCAGTTTAATGCCCTTCCCTCCGTTATGCACAGAATTATAAAGCTTAATATATAGCTTAATCCATTCGTGGGGTTTTATCTTTTCTTATATTAACTTATCTGTAGATGCTCTTGCAGGGATGGCATATGTTGGAGACAGTCATTTTTAAAGCCATATGCAGCTGGTTCTTGTGTGAATGCAGCGCCCTGCAACTCATGATTCCTCTTCACTACTAATTATTTCCTATGGCTTTTAATACTGCTCTGAGTCTTAGAATAGCTCTGAATGATGATAGACATATATTATTATTACAGGTTGTATTAAGCAGTCGTAGCTCAAGTTCTAATTACATTACCCTTCAGCCACGGCAGCAGTAACACTTGGTTTGGTTCTTGAGTTTCTAGGAATAATCTCGCCAGTAGCTCTTCACCAGGCTGCAAGGTCAGGGAGAAAGGAAATTCTCCTGCCCTCCTTTTCATGCAGGGGCTGAGAGGATGTATTGTGGAAAGGGACAAAACTGGTCATGAAGGGAGGAGATTCAAATGAGAGGCTCCATGCGTTCCATGCTAACAGGGACTGTGCAGCATCGTGGCTCTGCTCCAGGCAGGGTGGGCACCCTGGGAAGTGAGCTCTGGGGATGTGCACGTGGACATGTGGGTGCACTTTGGGGTGCTGGAGTTATGGGGTTGGTCTTCTGAGCCCCAAGGAACATAACAGTGAAGATTTCTAAATCCAGCCAGTATAGAAGTGTGTAGGTTAGAAGAAAACTCTAAAATGAGTGAGTCCAGCCATGAACCCAGAACTGGTAAATCCAGACACAAAAGTTGCAAAACACCCCATTTCCCTACAGCATTCCCAACACCAGTGACCCTTTCCATAAGCCTATGATTTTTAAGTGGTTGCACAAAGTCCTACAGAGTGGGAACGAGGCTGTGTGTGTATATATCACTTTAATTTTTTTGACTGAGGAAAAGCACCAGTGAGGAAAGGATGACATTTGAACCATGGAATCACAGAATCCCAGAACCAGGGAAAGGTTTGGCCTGGGGGGGACCTTGGACACCATCTAGTTCCAGCCCCCACCACTGCCACAGACAGGGGTGCAATCCACCAGCTGAGGATGCTCAGGTCCCCATCCAACCTGGCCTTGAACATTTCCAGGATGGGACAAAAGATCCAGGAGAGCAGAGCCAGGAGTCAGTTAAAAAGTATTTCCACTTTATTATTCTAAGTCAGTGGGTGGGCAGGCTTATCATACATAAATGCTTGTTAATAGCAATCCTGATTTGGGCCTGTAACAGGTTTATTAGTATTCAGTAGTTGTTTATAAATCTTAAGGGAAATATTTTTATGATTTAAAAATGGAATAGAAATATGACAGACATTTTTCAAAAAATATTTGAAAAAATTCCTGTGGTATTGAAACAACATGTGCTGAACATAAGGACATGATTTTTTTTTTTAATGTTTGGTTATCCAAATACCCAAGTAAATAAACAGAATAAATAACAAAGGGACTATTTCTTTGTTCTCAAATTCCTTTATCTGATAATCTCAGGCAGTATAAATAACTAAGGATAGGTTTTATTATGTCACACTGTGCAGCAATATAGTATTGCTGTTTCTTTGGGACAGCAAGTCTCTCTCCACAGTCCCCAGAACATTTTGGCTACCCCTATAAACTTATTACAATGTATTTCTCTATTGTGGAATTTTCTTACAGTGTCTATAAAATCCAAACACCTGATACTAGAAAATCTCATTTATACAGCAAAATCCATCCCTCAGCACATGAATTTTTACATGGATATCTGCATGCGCCCCAGGTAGTTTATATTTGTCATGTATGTATCCCTGAAAATCAATATGTATGTTTTTATCAATTAATGACTTGCAATTAAAAAATCTAAAAATAGAATAATCATCGCTTTTAGAGATTTAAAAGAAAAAAAGAGACCAGTTTTATCAGCTTGAAAATGAATGGTTTCCTCACTATGTTAATTAATTGCAGTTGACAAAAGTAGGATCCTTCACTCCTCCTTTCATGTTGCTAATTCCATCCATCCCTCCCTCTCTCTCTCTCGCTCTCTCCCCTCAATTAAACGTATGAGAGTATACCCTCCCCTTTTAGAAAGAAGCTTTTAGATTAATCATATTATCTTAAGGTTCCAAATCTCAATGCCTGCGTGACCTTTCTTCCGTTAGAATCCATTATCTTAAACTATCACAATAATCCTGGCTTTAGGGAGGGAGAGCGGGAAGCAGGAATCAAACCTAATAGATGGCAAATAAGATTAATCTATGATCTAAGTGCCGATTACACTTGGCCCTGCCCTTGAACACCCAGGTGTAACCTTGAAATTCACATCCGCTAAGACGCTGCAATTGGATTGTGGGTCCCCGAAGGGCTGCGAGGGGCAGCTGGCCAAACTTTACCCCTTATTCCCCAGCGAGATGAGAGCTGCCTCAGCCTGCAGCTCTCTTACTCTGGAATTTGGCAGCAGCACAGCTGAATGTTTGCTTTGGGATGTTTAGCATTTTTTTTTTTTTTTCAGATAAAACAGTTATTTTCAGGTCCTTAATTTTTTGTTTGTCAGAAGCAAGCAGCCAAGGGAATGGGTGAACTTTTACCTGGACCTCACAAGAGGAGAAAGCTCTCTTTTCAAAATCTGATAACTCTGCAGAGGAAAACAGAGATATTTTCTTTCTTTATAGGCTGACCTATGGACCCTGCCAAAAAAAATGTTCCATGTGAACTTGAGTTTGCAAGGCCCTTGTTTTTCAGTCCCAAATGCTCTGCGTTCTGAGAAAGGACATCTGTGATAAGATGGAAATTGGCACTGGTAACTCATGTACTATGGGTGAAGCACACTCCAAAGAGGCAGACCCAGAGGTAATTTTTCATCAAAGAACTTTTTAAAGCCATTATTAAAACTAGCATAAATTTCCCCTGTTTCTGGCAGCTTCAAGAGGCAGGACAGGATTGATTTTGATACAGCAGCTCAGTAGTTTTTTCTATTTATATGTAAGGCCAGATTCTCTGCTGGAATAAAATGAAGAGTTTGCTGACTTGTTTGAACCTTGACAGAGAGATGTTGGCTAGAGGTGGCTGTAATGTTCAACTGGAACCATCAGCTCCATTTGGGGGCAACAGCAGAACCCCTCAGCAAAGGAGCAATATTTCTGTTTGTAGCTGTGTGCACACAGCAATTCATTTGTGGGACAATAATGCAAGAGAGAGGGGATTAGCAGGAGTGCACACTGGAGGAGAAGTCTAGTGGAAGATTTCCTGCCCATGGTGGGGGTATTGGAACTACAAGATCTTTAAAATCCCTTCCAACCCAAACCATTCTATGATTCTGTGTCAACATGAGCCACATCTGGGGGGAGGCTGACTCTGAAGTGACCCTTCAGTAATCTCACAATTAGAGGAGACGGGAAGAAGAAACAGAGAGGGGCAAAATCAGGTGGATAGCAGGTACCACAATGATAGCCTTGCAGGGTCAGAAGTTGTCTGAGGGGCGAAATTTCTGCATCCCACAACATCAAACCCTCCAGAGGGCTGGCAGCATCCTGACCTGCCAGGCTCTGCCCACCTCTGGGAGTCATATTTTAGGAGGTACCATAGGATGGGATTCCCTGCGTGGAATACCATGGATTGAGGGTTATTGTTTCACTGCCTCTTCACTTTCTTTGCCAGCCTACTAGCACTGGCTCCCACAGCTATTTTAAAAGCTTTGCTCAGCTCCCAGTGCTGCAGGGACAGTATATAAACAGCATGACAGAGAGTTTGTCACCAGCTCCCTTGCCTGGACGCTGGCCTGCTGGGACCTGTGGATTCTATGTAGGTATGTAAATAAAACAGGAGATAACCTGACCCCACTTATATTTAATTTAAAGAGAAATCAATGGGGAGGGGGAAGTTACAAAACGGACTGGTCAAGTGGGCTTTGATCAAAAAGTAAATCTGCTCACACAAGTATTGATCAGCAACATAGCTTCTTTCTCAATTCTCTTTGTAAGTACATGAATGCAGCATTAAAGGTGCCCGTGGTCCCAGAATTGTGATATTTTAGAAGGTTTGTAGTGTCATGAAATGCTGGAATATTAGCATACCCAGTCTGATGATCATTATAAATATGAATCTGTTATTATATTTCTACATATTCTATGAAATTCCTCAGAGGGATTTTTAATTTTATGGACATATGGGCATAAGGATCCTCCGGGATCAGCTCCCAGCTTCAACCTGTGCTCCCCAAAACCTGGAGAAAAATGAAGAGTTGGATAAATCCATAAGCTGATACATGGGATACTCTGGGACATGGGGTACAAGGCAGAACTCAGAGGCACATTTGAGGATGGTGATGGGGATCCAGGGGGATGCTCAGGCAATGTGGTGACACCAAGAGCCAACCAGAGCACGCAAACTCTGTGTCTTCCATCCAGAGAGGGTTAACTCTCACTTGCAGCAGGCAGCCTCATGCCATTAAGTCAGGGAGAGTAATGAAATTTCATTTAATTTGTCAGGAAGAAAGTGCTAATGTTAAAAGGCATTTAATAAAAAGGGGGAGATTCTTTGAAAGGAAGCCTTTAAGTAATTACTTCAAGTGTCTTAGGCCTACTCACCAGAATATTTACATTAGTGTCTCCCAGCGCCAAAGTGTAATTAAATTAGTGCAGCATTTACATTCCATCCTGTTTTTTTTTTTTTTCCAGAAGTGTGATTTTATTAACAATTCTCAAAAAAAGAAAAGCAAGCCTTGATCTAATCAAATCAGGTGTTAGTATTTTTTTAATGTTCTCACTGAGAAAACTGCTTAGTAAACTGGCTTGGACAAGGCGGGGAGAGGGGAAAGAGAAAAACTTGAGTTTCTGTCTTGGGGCTTATGTGGAAAATTGGAAAACACTTTAGATACTGCAGAGATCTCCTGGCAGAGCTTGTAGGGTGAGTGTAGCTGTCTGCACCAACCACAGAGGTGCCCATGGGAGAAGAGAAGGGGATGGAGAGGCAGTGGAGATGGCATTGGAGGGAAGAAACACACCTGCAGAGGTTTCAACATCAGCCAACAACAAAGTGCTGCAAAATGCTAAAAATATATGTTTTCCATATTTTCTACTAAAAAGTTGTCTTTTTTGAAAAAATGCATGTAATAGTCTTCTAGAGGAGGAAGACTTTTCTACCTTAAACTAAAGGGAACACATTCTATCTTCCTTAGCTTCATTATAGAAGTTGTGTTTCAAAAGCAAATTTAGAGAACAGACATTTACTACAGAGAAAACACATTTAGAAAAAAAATTTTCTGGGACAGAAGTGGTTCAGGTTGTTGTACACAGTCACAAAATTGCCACTGCCAGCACCAGAGGACACAGGAACTGCATATCAAGAAATAAAAGACTATGGATTTTTTCTAATAAAACTGAACTAAAAAACTAATGTATCATTTTGCAAATGTTGAAATGTTTTGGTGAAAGATATGTAATTACACTTTAAAATTCCCTCAGGAGGCAGCTCACCGTTACATGTTACTTTGGTCAAAATGAGAAAAAAGCATTTCCATTACAGAGGAATGAATATCTTGTTAAACTTCTAGGATGATATGGGGGACACAAATTCAAAAAGAAACTAAGCAAAACAGTTTTTGACATGACTCTTTCTTTATTATCTAGAGAGAGGAATCTTGGCTAGTTTTATTGTATGTGAAACTTTCCTAGCTAGAAATGTATTTTGAGTGAAGATGAGAACAAATAAACAGGAATATTTTGCAGAGTTGCATCGAAACACTGCCTATGGCTATATAAAACTGAAACCACTGCAACTGCTGCACAGCTTTCGCCTGGGACCTAGGAACTCCAAAGTCACATTTCTGCTATGTTTATTTATCAATAGGAATTTCATCCAGCATCTCTATGGAAATATATAAAATAAGTGCCTAAAAAAAGGTGCACTTATGTGTCCTTTGCTTGCATTGACATAGTCCTGTATCTTACAAATTCTCTGGGTGGTTTCCAATTTTTTGGAAATTCCAAAAATTTTCTAATTTGCCTGGTGAAGTATCATTTTTAAAAGAATTGAAATGTGAATGTGTGAATGGTCACCAGTACAGTGTCCTTCAGTAGCTCTTGGTTTTCACCAGGTCCAGTTTGCCTGTGAGTGACTCAGGGATGTTCTAGCTGGAGCACAGTAACGTGCACAGTGAAGATAAACCATGTCCACCCTGTGTTTAAAGATTTCTGAACACAAGAAAGAACACCTTTGTGGCTGAGAAAAATCTCCTGCTTTTGCCTCTGCCTCTCTAAGCATCTACAGTTGAGGTTGTCTGGGATTTGGTGCTAAATCAAAGGATTTTGCAGGATAGTGATAGCTGAACCATCACTAGGGGAAGAGCACACATGTGTAACTCCATCCTAGGCACAATGATTTCCTCTTCCCGTGGTACAGTGGATACAAAGACCAGTCAAACACTCAGAGATCCTAGAAAAACATCTGAGCTAGGGGAAACTGTCCAGCATGTCAATGAAATGTTGCTGACACTTTCAGGAGGAAAAGGGGAAAGAACTGTAAAAGCAATGCACTCTGCTTCTTCCTGCCAGGGTTGTGATGTTATTTACAACTTTCTAAGTTCTCTTGTGTGTATCTGCCTGACTCAAAGTGGCTTTTTCATTTTTTCCTGTGCTCCACAGGCTTCACACTCTTTGAAGGATGACTGACTGAAGGCTGTGTTTGAAGTTGCTGTTTGAGTCATGACAAATGTTTAGCCTCCCAAAGAGACCCTGATATGGGCAAAGTCCAGTTGGGACAGCCTGGATGGTGCAGCCATGGCCAGGCATGGATCTGGATGGGTTGAGCTGGCTGCCTGATCAAGAGCCAAGGTGTTTAATAGCAGCTTGGTTAAGAGGAAAGAAAGGGATTGAAATGCCTCTGTGCATGAAGAGAGCCTTGGTCATGGAGATGAGGCATCTCTAAGGCTTCTTCATGTGTCCCAGTGGGTCTCTTTCAATTTAGCTTGTGGGCAATCAAACCCCCCATAAACCAATGCTGTTGTTCTCATCTGAAAGTGGATGTTCTCATCCCATCCACTCCCACCTCTCACAACTGTTTTCCAAATAATTTAGAAATTGGCAGCATATGTTTTATTTTACCATAGGTTTTGGCTTTTAAGGTATTGGGGTTTTGAGTATGGAGTTTTATTTGTGGACCAGCAAACAAAAAATTCAATAAACCATGCTGGGATGGCCATCACCAACCCATGGACCTGGTGCCATCAACAACTGAATTGTCAAAGGGTGAATCTTGTGTCTCTTTATATGAGGTTCAAACCAATTGCTTTTGGAAGGTAAAGAACCTCATGCTGCAACCATTCCAAACACACATTTGTAAGGGAGATGAGGTTCAGGAGGAACAGCACTCTGCTCCTGATTAGGGCAAAAGTAAATCAGTCCTGCAAAAGGGCTCTATGACCTGGAGAAAATGGAACTTGCTGAATGCTGAAAACTTTTGAAAAGCCGCACTTTTCCTCTAGTGCCTTAGCAGGAGCTAATCTCTTTCAGAGATCTGGTCCTGCCTCTTAAAAACACATTTTTTTATGGTAGAACAGCTGTTGTTGCTTCTGTTGTGATGCTCTGGGTGAAAAGTTTGGTAACAGAGAGGGAGGCTTTAAAAAAAGCAAAAGATTAAAAAACTTCAAAAATTTCCTCCCCAAACTCACCCACTTAAAAGAAAAAAACCCCTTCTGCTCTGGCCTTTCAGAGACATTAAACATCTAGAGCTTTTTAATGCAATTAAAACAAATGCTGACGTTATTTATAGTTAAATTACTGGCAAGAAAAACAACTAATGAACAAACCCCACGTTTGTACGATTAAAAAAAAAAAAAAGAAAAAAGAAAGAAAATCCTAAAGGGAATGATTTGTAAGGATGTGGTTAAACCTATTTATACCCTGGGTTCTATTTGTTTTACAGCCAGCGGTGCACGAACAACATGAAAGGTTATCTTTGACAAGGTTTTAGCTATTATTTTCTTCCAGTGAAATGGTATTTCTTGAGAAAAAAAGGTCTTCAGAACAAAATAACAATAAATCCTGATTTAGATACATAAAGCTGCCATCGATATCACATAATATCAGTGTTCTTTCTCACTCGATACAGGCGTTTTTAAGATAAATGGTAAAACTGAACTGGAAATCCATCTGGCCAGCTGCCTGATCTAATGAATAACCCCACTTTGGCTCCTGCAATGTAAGCAGAAAGAGTTCTCTCCCGGCCGCTTTCGTCTGTCATGAATCTACAAGACAGCCGACATAATATCTGGGCGACAACAGCGTGCTAACAGTGCAGTGACTTCCATTTTCTTTGCTTTCTATTGATTTTCACTTAATAACTGGCGAAATACTAAACGTCCGCCCTGAGTACCTAATAAATCCTGCCTGAGCTTTTTATTGAGGAGAATTTAATAAAAACAACCATTGCGGCTGAGGGATTTTTCTTCTGGACAGAACATGGTGAGGGGTGGGTGATGTTTGTGGGGATGGGGGGAGAGACATTTGAATTTTCTAATTCTTTTTTTTTTAAATATCCCCCCTCCTTCTCTTCGCTGCTCTCTTGAGGACCCAGCATTGTTTCTTCCAAGAGGACCCAGTTACTTTGCCTCATGTTTTGTTTTCTCCTTGACCAGAAATGGCCACTGCATGCACATATTGCCATTAGATGGGGAAAGAAGGACATCTGCAGAAGGAAGGCACTTCCATCATGTCCATCCTATGCACCCACACTTACTTCTTCAATCTGATTTCAATTCTGTTAATTGTTATGAAGGCTCCCTAATTGGCAAGTGCGGGGGCTGTCAGAATCCTACAGTAACACGCATTTTATTGTCCCATTTTACAGCTATTTTATGTTTGACACTTGACACGCAGGCGTGAAGATCCCCTGTCGGATTGGTTGGCTACTGTAACAGAATGGCATTTTTAAGTTATACGAAGTGTTAAATCTGCATCCAGTTAGAAACAAAACAAAACAAAACCCGGTGGTTTATAAGTTGACAATTAATCCTAATTGTTAGCTTGGGAAAAAAAAATCCACTGGAAAAACAAAGTAAGAGGCCAAACCCCTTCTTTCTCCAGCTGTCCAGCAAGTGTGTATGTGTGTATTTATATGTTAATACATGTGTTACGTACAGTTTTCCTCACTGAAGATGAAACAGGCAAGAATGGGACACCATTCCTAAGCACAGTGTATTATTTTCCTCTGTATAACCTCACGGAACAGCTCTTTTTCTTTGCCAATAAACTCAACAGAGTTCCTATTATACAAAGCTGCTCTTTTAGAGCATTTGACAGTTTTTATTTTAATTGACACAGAGGCAGTTTCAAAGTCATTGGGTTTAATGAACAATCATCTTAGCATTTGCCTGCTCAAATCCTCTTATTCCCAGCAGTTCACAATAAAGTTTATTCTAACGGTTGAAATTAAAAAAGGAGAGAGAGGCAAGTAGAAATGTTGAGGAGCTTATATAAAAATCTGCGAATCTCAAGTTTTGTGCAGTGCTGTTATGAAAACTACTCAGCCATGCAAAGCAATAAGAGGTTTAATTACTCATTGGTAGTCCCTCTGCTGCTCCTGATGTGGCGTGTGGTGTTGCAGAGGCCTGGGAGAGATAATTGAGGCATATGGGTGGAGTACAGTGCTGCTCTGGCAGCTCATCTGCTTTTTTGTCTCATTTTTGTGTGCCTCATTTCTCCTGAGGCAGAAGGCTCAACAGTTCAGCATGGAGAAGGATCCAGTAGATGACCATGATTTGAAGCACGTGAGGACCTCACAGGGGAAGAGGACAATCTCCTGGTGGTCTGGCAAGTCCATGCTGACTCGACCCAAGAGTCAGTGTGAGGAACCTCTGAACTACTGAAAAAAAGATCTATTTTCAGGTTTGGTTAATTTATCCAGTCTAGGAATTACTGGGCTCATGTGGCTGAGGATTTAATGGCTTGTAATAGGCGTAACATCAGTGACAGCCATGGCCTCTCCTTCTGCAGGGCATTACAAGGTAAAGGGAAGGGCAGGATTACTGAACCTGAACACAGCCTGGACCCTTAAAACCATGTGGGGGGAATATCCAAACCCAGAAATTATTAAATCTATTTATTGTTTAAGGGCAGACTAATTTGTCCATTTTAGGGCAGACTAATTCATGAGACACCTCTGTTGTACAACTTCATGTGGCAACTCTGTGAGAATAAGCACTAAAAGTTTCTCCTCTGGTTTATTAATATATGTTAATGACATTCAGCAGCTGGAAGTAAAATCGATGTTCCGGCAGGGTGTGATGAAATTGTTCTTCATCGCTGACCAGCCAGTAATTTGTGTACTACCTGTCATTACAGCTTGGAATCCTCTTTCCTAAACTAAAATCTTTTTACAGTTTTCACCAAATGGATAAAACAAGAAGAAATTTTATTACTATCTAAATGGAGTAATAGAGTGACAGGACATATTTGCATTCTGAATAGATTAGCTGGTCTTTTAAATATTTATTTGTGTCTATTTTCAAAGTCCCTGATCCTCTGAAATTTTCCAAACACTTCTAGTTTGACAGACTGGGAAATCTGTCTGCAGCTCCAATTATACTTGAAAAGATACATATAAATGATTTGACAAGTTAAAAATTAGCAGCGAGTTCTGTACCTAGCACAATTTGGTGAGCAGCAGTTCATAATTCATGATACTTCACTGTAAAGTTCATGTAAATGCTGTATGTGTGGGATCCTTTAATTGGTAAGCGTAAAGGTGTATTGCCATTCACCTAATGTATTCTATTGCTCAACAAAAGGTTGTTGTAGTGAGCCCTGATTGTGACAAATGATTTACTATTAGGAACATTCTGTAATTATTGTTCGGTGGTACCACAGACCGATACATCATTAACATGATAGACGACCTTTTATATCAGCAAAAATAACTAAATTAATAAAAATGGCTTCATTCCAAACCCTGTCAGAAAGCCAATACTCGAAACAATCAAGTATCAGTGATACCTGAAAAGACCAGAGTTATATTTTTGTTAAGCAAATCTTATTGTTTGTGTAATAACATTGACGTGCTGTAGAATAGAGGGTTGGATTTTCAGCTGCTGTGAATCAATGATCTAATTAATTCTATTTATGTGGAGACACACCACTCCACATCTGTCAAGGGTATGATATGTAAGATTTTATTGTACTGCTAAAAGCATGACTGTAAATGAAGTAACAGAAAACTTTTCTTCTTCCTCCTCAAGAATTCTGGGAAGAAATGCAAGTGTGCTCTGACATGCTGGTTCCTCAGATGCTGCTCCCAATTCCATCCACACAAAGCCAGTGTGACTCTCCTGAATGAAATGCTTCATCCAAATTTATATCTCCATCCTTTGAGTTTGGAAAGGACAAAATCCCATTTTTTTACCTTTGAAGTTAAGGATTTGGAAAACTACCTGAAGAATAATTTGTTTTCTACCCAATATCATGAATTCTTTGATATCTACTATCCATATTCAGTTTTGTTTTTTTTTTTCCCCAAATATTTTGTAAAAGATATTTGGGGGAAAACGTTTCTGATGGAAAATATTGAGGCACAAGTTCTGGAGACGTTGCTTTTCAGAATACGGATAACTTGGGGGTGATGCTGTTTGCTATCTCCACTTAAACTCCCATCAATTGCAGATAATTTTAATGAGGAAGATAAGTATCTTTTGGGAAGTAGTGTGGATACCCCTGAGCCCACTAAGAGCCAGAAGGAAGTAACAAACATGGGTATACTGCAGCTTGGGGAAATGTTGGAGAGAGTGGTTACAGAGCACTTCCACTCTGGAATTTCTTTCATGTCTTCATTTCTAACTTCTCCCATTCCCTCTCTTATTTCAGGCTGGGGCAGCCTCTGTTTTAGAAAGGGGCAAAAGCCATGGTGAGGCTTATGCTGGAGAAATCCCTGCAGAAAGGCATCACCACGGCTGAATGTACCACCCTGGAATATTCCTCTATGGTAATTTCTGTTTTATTTGGACCCCTCCTGTATCCACCCTCTAATTTCATCTCCCCTTCCTCCTTTTGTCATTCTACCAAGCTTTTCATTCCCAAGGTAGCCCACAAAAAAAAAAAAAA